>CAJNIZ010045765.1:26957-43144 GCA_905231905.1 Symbiodinium pilosum | reverse complement strand
AGGGTGTTACATAGGGTTCAGGGTTTAGGGTTTAGGGCTTAGGGCTTCGGGTTTAGGAGTGCAGGCGCTGTACAGGTTTTTATGCAAGGATTAGTGCGAGCCCTGTTGTTACAAAGACTGTGGCAATAAAAACAAGCTGGAGAGAGAACATCCACAGATTCAGGATTTTTTGTAAATAGGGTGAGAGGAATCAAATTCCCCAGCCTGAAAACCCGTAAGAAAAAGCAATGGCTCGCAATTGAAATCAGATTAAACGAAGGCACATGAAGAGTTCTTTCTTGCTTCTGTGCAGGTATAAACTGAATCCGACACAGAACGGGCCTTAGCTCACTTGAGCGGAGGTAAGCCAAGAAAGCGTCTAAATCCTAAACCCTAAACCATCCTAAACCCTGAATCCAAACCCTAAATCCTAAACCCGAAACCTTTGAATTGTGCCTTCATTGCGTTTTCTTAACCCAGCCAGCCCAGATTGGATTCAGGCCTTCAAATTCCTAAGCTGCAGGGATGCCAGAGACGATGGATCTCTTACTAAAGGGTTTTAGGGTTTAGGGTTTAGGGATTTAGGGTTTAGGCTTTAGGCTTTAGGGATTCAGGGTTTAGGGTTTGGGGTTCTAAATCCAATCCCCAAACAAGTCTCTAAAGGCTGGTATTAATGAAGTCTCCCCAGAGGTTGCTCCCTGATTCTAAGTACTTCTATTCAAATGGCAAACATTCTTGAATCTAGCCTCCTAAACCCTAAACCCCTAAACCGCTAAATCCCTAAACCCCTAAACCCTAAACCCCTAAACCATACACCCTCTACTTCTTTTCTTAAATCTAAGAGAGCTCGGGCTCCTGAGTGTTTTATTACGACCCCACATTTCCCCGACCTTTGTTTCAAAATGACATAGGGTCCATGCATCCAATAGTTAGGTACTTTAAAGGGATATATAAGGATATATATAGGGATATGTAGGGGTATATAGGGATATATAGGGTTTAGGGTTTAGGGTCCATGTACCCAATAATTAGGTACTTGAGATTTGGGTAATAGTCATTATAATGTTGGGTTTGGGTAAGTATATGATTATTAGGTACTTGGATCCTTAGGGGATTGGTCCGCGGAACTCCACAAAATGGGGGAAAACGATGCTCAGTTTGGTTTGAAGCAGGCAAATGGACCACGAAAACTGCGACAACCGATACACCTGCCACGACCACCGCGATCACCGCGCGAACCTTGATAACAAAGACGACCGCGACGACCGCTACTACACGACCAATCATATTCGTTACCGCTAGAGACTCCTTGGGACTCGCTAAGGGTCCAAGGACCCAAATACTGGGGTTTTAGGGCCCAAATACAATTAATATTGTGGTATCTAGGCCAAATACCCTATGATTGGGGTCCTTGGACCCTTTAGGGCTGTCTTCGCGCAACGTAAGCTACGTTTGAAGATGACCAGAGACATCCATCGGTGCACCTCCAGGCCCACTTGCTAGAAGAATGACACCGCAGGGAAAGGGTCGCAGTCAGCGTGGCAACATAACCCTAAGGGTCCAAGTACGCAATATTCATATGAGCTATAGTCTAAAGTCCTTATAAGGGGGTTATATAGCGGATTATATAGGGGACTATTATAGGCCTAATTAGGGGAGATACTAGGAGTTTAGGCTATAGCTCATATACCTGCCACCTTGATACTGTTAGCCTAAGCCCAAGTACCTAGTTATTGGGTACTTGGACCCTGAGGGTAAGAGGGTTGGCAAGGCAGAAGGCAAAATACTTGGACTTGCAAGGCCAGAAATTGTCAATTGCCCACCCTGTCGTACCCTAAAGCCTGCTGCTGCTCAGTGTCTACGTAGACCTTCCACCTACCCCCTACGTACTCAGCATACCTTAAATACCCAACATTAGGGATCATATACCCCTATCTAAGAGCATGAATGGGGCAAGTCCAGCTTCTCGAGCAACATGCATTAACCTACTTGATGTATGCCTGAGGCTATCAAAAGAAGATACCCTACTTCGGGCTCCTACATCAACCCTACCTGAATCCCAAAAGTATGTAGAGCAATAGCCTTCTCGATTTTTACGGGTTGTGGACCATGATTTCATTTGCTGTGGGGCCCAGGTACCAACCTGAACACCCCCCCAAACCCGAACCCACACCCAATATTGGGGCTTGTCGTTGCAGTCCTTACAGGTCGCTCCCAAGCACGACTACATGAACTGGTCAGGAATGATGTTGTACCTGGACCCCCATACTAGGTATAGTCCCCCTTAAGTAGATAGAAATATGGCTTTGGGTAGTATATAATACTCTATATTTTATTTACTCAAGGGGGACTACACAATAATCTCCTTTTGGTAATGAGCCATACTTGCCTGCATGTAAAAACTCAATGGGCGTACCTGCCCTACAGCCCTAAACCCGAAGCCTTGAGCCCTAAGCCCTCAACCCTTAACCCTAGACCCTAAACCCTAAGCCCTAAACCTTAAGCCCTGAACCCTGTTTGGAAGCATGCGGAGTGGCTAGGTCACCGCCCTCTTCGAGGCTCTTGCCCTTTTGAGACTTTCGGGGGTGAAGGGCTTAGGGATTAAGGTTTATAGGGTTTAGGGATTAAGGTTTGTAGGTCAGTTTAGGGTTTAGGGATTGGGGTGCGGGGCGCTTAGGGGTTATGACTGTGGAGCCCCGCACAGAGCGAGCCGAGAAGCCTTGAAACGCGGTCAAGGTACCAATGTACAGTGTTTACGGTTTGGGGGTTTAGGGTTTAGGGGTGTAGGGGTTTGGGGTTTGGGGTCCAGGGTTTAGGGTTTAGGGGTGTAGGGGTGTAGGGGCTTAGGGTTTAGGGTCCAGGGTTTAGGGTTTAGGGGTTAAGGGTGTAATGCCTTCTTTTAGAGGTTTGCTTAGTAGCTAGGCTTACAACCCTACTTATCATCTCCCTCAACAGCCTTGTAGAGGTTACCCCAACTATAACCCTAAGGCTCTAAGGACTCATAATATAAGGCTTTTGGGCCCAAAGACCATAATATACAAGGCTTTTGAGCTGATTATTTTGAGCCTTAGGGTAAGCAGCATCATGAGCAGGGTTGTGACCCCAGTTATGAGTAGTTACAAAGTCCCATACACCGCCACATATGGGCTACTCTGGGCCGTGTCACCCTGTGTCTAGAGTTGGTGCTTTAGACGATGAATGCTAGAAGGCTCATATCAAACATGGGCCCCTGGAGTATGTAGAGTCATGGCCATTTTGACGGTTTTATCGGCTGTGAAGTTGTGGATGCTTGTTTTAGCGTTTCAGAGGCTCAGGTAGCCGTTTTCCTCCAGTTTTTATATATGTGTACACATACATATACATATACATATATATATATATATGCATGTATATATATATACATATACATATATATATATACACATACATGTACACCCGCAGTCATATAGTCGTACATGTATGGTGGCCTCACGCCACAAGGCATACCCTCTACTTTACATTTTAACCATAGGTTGGTTCCAAGTGCTCGATGCTTTTATGGCCCCCGAAATGTAAAAGCTACATGGCAACAGTCTACTCGGTTGTTGGATACTTGGACCCTTGACCCTCATCTATGCTGACAGAGAGAGAGAGAGAGAGAGAGAGATATATATATATGTATATGTACGTATATGTATATATATACACATGCATGTATACACATACGTATATGGATGTCCCTAGATGTCGCTATGGAACCTTGTGACCCCTTTCAAGGAGCTTAACTGGACCCCTAGGATTGCACCCGAAAGCTGGCAAACCTGCTCCGTCGGCCAGGCGAAAGCTGAGAGGGAGGACGCAAAGGATATCGATATCCAGCTTTCATTCTTTGAAATCTACCAGGCCGGGCACCCTAAACCCTAGGATTTAGGGCTTAGGCTTTAGGATCTAGGATTCATCATTGAGGTTCAGCGGCATGGAAGTTGCACAGACAGTTTTTCAGTTGGAAGCCTTGAACCTTAATCCATCAACAAACAATGACGAATTCCCTAAGCCCGAAGCTCCATGTGACGTTAGCTATGGTGCCGGAAAGTGTACGTGCACGGCTTTTCGGAGGAACATTGGTGACTCCGCGCTCGAAGGTCCCTGAGCTTGAGGCCCTAACACCCAAACCCTCGACCCCAAACTCTGTTTCCCGACATGCATTTATGGGCAACGCAGGGCCTAGATAACCCCCAATTTTATGGTCCTAGGTTGCTTGTGTAATAGGTCTTTTTGGCTGCCTCAAAATTTTCAGAAAGATATTGGCAATCAGTTAGGTGCATACAGCATTCGAACAATTCAGGTTCTTGGGTCCAAGTATCCACCGTGTAATTGGGGGTTTCAAAAATTTGGAGTCCCTTATCGGGGAGTCCGCATAACGAATTGTCCTGTTTTGGGTTGTGTACCCTGATACTTCTGTTCAACGATCTATCCTGCAAATATATGTCTCAAAACCAAGCACGTACTTGTTGGATAATTACTTGGACCCTAAACCTGAATTCTCCGCCTTGAAATCCAGATCCCCAACCTCAATTCCACCCCCCCTCCCCCCCCACGCCCCCAAACCCGAAGCCCCATGCCTCGATCTCTAAACCCTAAGCCCCCTAAACCATAAAACCTAATCCCTGAACCCTAAACCCTGAATCCCTAAACCCTAAACCCTAAATCCCGAAACCCTAAACCCTAAATCCCTAAACTCTAAATCCCTTAACCCCAATCCCTAAACCCCAAATCCCTAAACCCTAAACCCTAGATCCCTGAACCCTACATCCCTAGATCCTAAACCTTGAATGCCTAAATCCCTAAACCCGAAATCCCTAAATGTCCTCCAGCTTGTTAACCTCAGGGCCGTCTGAATGACCTCGTGGGCCCTCCTGGCGCAGCGCCTAGACGATGGCCAGCTGCAGCAGAGCCTTCAAATGCCATGGGGAGGGCTACATCTGGGTTTTAGGGTTTAGGGATTAGGGTTTAGGTTTCAGGGATTGAAGGATTTAGAGTTTAGGGCTTAGGGTTTAGGGTTAAGGGGTCTAGGGATTTAGAGTTTAGGGATTTAGGGTTTAGGGTTTCGGGATTTAGGGTTTAGGGTTTAGGGATTCAGGGTTTAGGGTTCAGGGATTAGGTTTTATGGTTTAGGGATGAGGGTTTAGGAGTTTAGGGATGTAGGGAATCAGGGTTTACGGTTTGGGGGTTTAAGGGTTTAGGGTTTAGGGTTCTAGGGTTTTGAAAATTAGGGTTCAGGGTTTTTCAGGGGTGTATGGGGAATGGAAAAGAACAGGGAAACTACTAGTACTATATTTCTAGGGCCAGGGTCTGGGGCTTGCTTGGAGGCTGATTCAACCTACGCCCCTCTAAGGGAGGTATGTATATACATACTGGTATATAGAAAGATATACAGGGCTTGGGGGCAAGGATTGATCCAAGCCCAAAGGTTTTAAGGTTACGGGCTTGGGGTTCATGCCGTAAGCGCTAAACCCTAAACCCCTAAACCCTCAACCGCGGTGAGGTTTGGGGGTTTGAAGTTGACTACACTGAGGCCGCAGCGCTTAGGTTGAAGGGCAGAGGGCTTGGGACTTATAGTCCCCCTTAGTTAGATAGAATATGGGGTATATGGGATCTTATTATATTACACCCAAAGCCATATTCTATCTACTTAAGGGGGACTATAGGTTTCAGGGGCAGGGAGTGCGGATTCGAAAACTACAATGGTTTTTGTAACGCCAACCCCCCAAAACTATGACCACATGATTATCATATGGTGGTTATAAAGTCCTAATTATGGGGGTTGCGATTACCCAAGCCCCCTTTGTATAGAATTTAGGGTACAGTACTGGGTTTGGGGAGCAATACTGTTGATGGAGGAAATCTTGCACCACTTAGAGCCCCTAAACTACTGTAATGCCTAGGTCTTTAGGGACTCAAGGTGGTGTAGGGTTTCATCCATCAACAGTAGGATAGAGTATGATTGCCGGCTGTGAGGTTCTAGTTTTTAGATTCTACGGGCAGGGTTGTACTGGCATGGAGAAATCGCAGAGCTTATCCCAGAATCATGGAGGGATAGGGAGGGCAAGGATCAAGGTTTGTGTTGGGAGAAGATATGGTCATTTTCAGAATACTACAATCCTTGATATGGAGACACGCAGACGTAATTCGGGAGAACCTCATATGCGTGGGTTCCGCATGATTGGAATCTTCTGCTTTGTATAGGGTTTAGGGCCCACCTTCTTCGTGCAGCCGCCCACCACGAAAGGATTCACTCTACTCCACGAGCCCTGTTCCCACAAGTCTAAAGACCACCCATCCCTAAACTCACGACCCCCCAACCCTTAAACCCTCAACCCTTAAACTCTTAGCCCTAATCCCTAAAATCCTTAACCCTAAACTCCAAATCCTAAAGCCCTAAGTGTTACTTCAAGTCCAAAGCTGGAAGCTACACCGTCCCTGCCTACATGAGCTGTAGTCTAACCCCCAACCCAAATCCCTCTAAACCCTAAACCCTAAGTAGTCCCAATATGACACCAAAATTATTGTAGCTTCCGCTTTATTTTCCAATATCCAAATATACCCTAAAACCCTTAACCCTAAAACCCTAAGCGCAAAAACCCTAAACCCCTAAACCCTAAATCCTAAATGGCTGTCCGACCCAGGAGAGCGTGGCTTTCAAATTTCTGTGTCACGGTGACGCGCAGCGAAAACTTGAGGCCCATCCATGCATACCCTTATAGAGGGCTTCGGGTTTAGGGCGTAGGGTTTAGGGCTTAGGGATTTAGGGCTTAGGGTTTTAGGGTTTAGGGCTTAGGGTTTAGGGTCTAGCAGAATAAGGATTATAGTGTATTGGGTCTATATTGGGTCGCCCTATTTAGGTAAACTCCCAACATAGTTGTCATCTTCGCGTAAGTAAGCCCCTTGAATCTCCAAGTACACAAAAGTGCCGTTGCAACAGTCTAAGCCTAAAACCTGCACGAATCCAACGCTCTAGACAAAAAGCCCCGTGCAAAACCTAAACCCCAAGCCCTCCCTCAGAAATCACAGCCCCAAAGATTGACATTAAACTCCGAAGCCCTTAAACCCTCAACTCAAAGCCGCTCGTGAATGCCGAGACCTCATTGAGCCCTTCCAACAACAACTGAACAGCGCACTTTTAGGTAGGGCTCAGGCTAAACCTAACCTAGAGAGCCAAACCCCGCAAAGTAGGTACTATGTGTATAGACCCGGCCCAAAAAGGGGATTTTTGTAAACTTTCAGAAGCCTCAATTTTACTCGCTGAAATACAGGCACTCCCAGCATGCACCCAAACCCAAACCCTTCAAACCCGAGGCTAGAGCTTAAACATTTCAAAAAAAAAACGAACTTAATGCCTACTTGACCCCAAATCCCTAAGCCTTTATATCCTAAACCCCATTCAAACCCTAAACCCTCAACCCCCAATCCCTAAGCCCTAAGCCCCAAGCCCTGCCAAACCCTAAACCCTAAACCCTAAACCCTAAACCCTAAACCCTGAACAGGCTGGACCGCAAAGCCCGGACTCCTCAAGTAGCCATGTGGTTTTCGCACCTCGGAGTGGAAGTTTCGGTCAAAGGGATTGTAGGCATATATATATATATATATCCCTAAGGGTCCAAGGACCCAAATAATAGGGTTTTAGGGCCCAAATGCTACGATATTAATGGTATTTGGGCCCTAAAACCCTATTGTTTCCCAAAATTAAGGGTACCTTTTTTGGGGGACCCAAAAATAAGGACTATGGTATTTTGGGGTGTGTAGTGGGGTCCCCTTACTTTTGGGAAACTACCATATGTATATATATGCAAGTTAAGGGTTTAGGGTGAACGAGAAAAGTGTATATGTGTATGCAGGCACACATTTGTAAGGGTTTGGGTCTTAGTATAGGGAAATAGAAAGAAAGTGGCAACTATCATAATGTTCAAGGTTTTGGGGTACAGGGTCTACCTTTTGCTAGTGTCCACGGAGAAATCGTGCACCAGTTAAGCAGAGATCAAAATTCCCGAAGAGGAAACCATATAGCGAGTTGCAGCATAGATGTTGCCGTAAGCAAAAATGCGGGGATTCGTAAGCTACCATAAGGAAAATGCAGGCACTTCTTGCTGTAAGCTCTGTTTGGTTGATTCGTATTTGGAAGGTTAATGTTGTTGCTATTCCTGCGTTTCCACAGTAAGCGCTGTAAGGTTTGCATAATTCCTCCGTCGATGACCTTAATGGTATTCCGACATACGCAAGGCTTTGCCCAAAACCCTAAACTCTTCCATCCCCTAAACCCTTCCATCCCCTAAACCCTTAAACCCTAAACCCTAAACAGTGGGGTGTGGAAGGCACTTCACATACTCCGCGCTTCGCGGGAGGCCAGCTGCAAATTCGGGTCCCGCAACGTCGGAGATGCCGATGTGTTTGGGGTTTAATGTAGACCCCTAATTAATAAACCCCCTCCTCTTAATATGACTATAAGGGGGATCCAAATAATTAGGCCAGTAAGAGCAAGGCGTTTATCAATCGGGGGTTTGCATTATGCTAGGTTCATATACATGGTTTAGAAACACAGTTTAAACATGCCCCAGCTCAGTTTCTTTGCATAATCACCACAAGAACTCGTGAGGGTAACGTGCACAAACCTCTTCAAGACCATTTAGATTTTGGGTGTTTGTCGGACTACCCCAAGGCCCTGACGCTGAATTTCAGGGATCTCCTTGGCAAAGTATAACGACCTCATCGAGCCTGACCCAGACGGTGGACAAAGCATAAAATGGTTTCAACAGGGCTTTGCGTCAGCTTTTGGATTTAGTGTAAACGCTAAACCCTCCCTACGGGTTCACTTCTAACGGCGCCTTTCTGCAGGTTTTGTGCTGTTCGGACTGCGGTTTCAGAAGTTTCGTTATGAGTTTGGTTTGGGGGGCGCAGGGAATTAAGAGGATAAAGTAAATTTGCGAAAGGAGAAGGTGCTGCGCGAGATGCTGGAGTTGGGCTGTCTTTGTTGCTTGAACCCTTTGCAGCAGCATGGATGAGCAGACGCGATGGACAGCATGCGCAAGGCTTGAACAGAATGATATGCCCACAGCTGCTGTGAGAAAAAGAGGACGCGACTCCTGCAGCAGCCTTTAAGGTTCGGACAGTGCCTGCAACATTGGTGCTGTGCTGCACCCTGATCTGCATACGGTGCTACTGCCGCCGCTGATTCTGCCTCCAGTATCCCTCTAAGCAATGCTGGCACTCAAGGCCATTTGACAAGAAGGACTGGTACTTGCTGGACGTAACGATGTGTCAGGAGTACCAGGGCCTCTGGGACTGGCTTGCGCGAGGGAGCCGAGAGTGTAAAAACCTGAGGCAGTAGTCTGCATGCTCATTCATGGACCTAACCCCCTCCTCCCCTGCTCCGCTAGTCAGGTGGCGCGTCCAAGTTACCCCCCACTCCCCAGCCCCAAACCTATGACGGAAGTGTCATCACGGTTGAGTGTTTTTCGAAGACAGTTTTGTGCAGAAAGGTTGAATGTAGGCAAACTTTGAACTGCATCTGCATGTAGAAAGTATCACGCCTGCCAGCATTTCCCGTAATGAAGGGCCGTAACACGGCTTGAACGACATCCGTACCAAAGCACTGATGTAAAAACCCACCATGGTAAGTCAACATTTTCAATCCCACCCAACCTCGCCCGAATTGCGGCATAGACGAAAACGGGCTTCTTGCAGGCTTTGGATTCAGCAGGTTGAGGGTCTTGGATTCAGGGTTACCCAAATGGCGTTTCATTCAGATTACAGATGTTCCGGAAAAGGGTTTCTTTCAGGTTCGGGCTTAGCGCAACTGAGCCAGAGTATGCGCATTTGGGTCTCTACTTTTGTGGTGCCCCTAAGAGGTTATGGGTTAGGAAACCTGCTTATACAGGTCTGCAGTCGGGTTGTCATCGGCATACTAGAGGAACATAGTGTGGGTCCCTCAATGTAGATCACAATCGAGGTTGCTGGCAAGTTATAAGCTGATTCTACAGTATGGCATCTACATTTAGTCTTGTTATGACTTTTGCCTGGTAGATGTATATCCCTAGCTATGCCCAAACAGTTTTTTTTGTAGTACACAAGGAAAATGTTGTGCGCTCGAAGCCCTGAATCCTAGGCCTTCAACTGATCCTGATTTCAGCAGGTCTCTTCGCTGGTCTTCGTGGACGTTGCCGCGCATGCCGATGAGGTGCCATAAGCCGGTCAGCCCATGGGTGCATCTCAAAACAGGCGTGCCTCTTAAATGTCGTTGAAATATTACAGCGCGGAACTTGAGCACTTCTCCACAAGACGATTTCTGGAAACCCGTCAAAATTCCTACCATATGGGCCCAAATGATGATGATGATGATGATGATGATGATGATCAAATTTTATGGTCTTGAGTTCCGTGTACAATTATGGTAAAGGGTATTTCAACTAGTTCCTAAGCTCCAAAAAACTTAGAACACCAGAACCCTAAAAAGCCCTGACCCCCCTAGGCTCCTTTGATGATCTTTAACCTTAATCCTAGACCCTATGGCCTAAATCCTACACCCTAAATCAGCCTAAGCCCCAGATCCTAATCCCTAACCCTAACCCTAAGTCCTAAATGCTAAACCCCAAACCCCAGATCCTAAACCTTATTTCTAAATCCAAGACCCGAAACCCTAGATCCTAGACCCTAAACCCCATAGACCCTACACCTCAGATCCCGGACCCTAAAGCCAAAGTCCTAAATCCTAAGCCAGAAATCCTTGACCAGATCATAAACCCTAAGCCCTAAACTCTAAATGAGCTAGAGTCTAAACTCCTTAAAGGGGGTTATGTCTAGGATCATAAAGGGGAACACTAGTTTGGATTATGGCGCAAGTGGCAAGCCCATAATCCTTGGGACCTCCCTCGCCAGGTTGAGACATCCCTTCGGCAGCTTGAGGCACGCGGTTTAGGGTTTACGGTTTGGAGTTCGGGGGGCACTGCTCCTATTTTTTGGTGGGAGGGTTTGGGGCATTTAGGGTCGAGGGTTTAGGGATCAGGGTGTATGTGGACCCCCAACGAAGGAGAATCAATGGGGAAGAGCATGGAACATGAAATGGACAATGCTAGTCTGCGTTTTCTGGCTTCAGGATTTGTGGTTGGGGGGGGTTGGTTACGTTTACAGTTTAGGGTTTGGAGAATTTAGGGGTTTAGGGTTTCGGGGATTTTGAGTTTAGGGTTTCCCAGATTAGAGGGTACGGTTTGGGGAGTTTGGGGTTTCGGGGATTCAGGATTGAAGGTTTAGGATCACCTGGACCGTTTGTAGCATCCCTTTGGGAGCCAAGGGACTTAGGCTTCAGGGATGTTAAGGCGGGGTGGAAGACATCATGGTGGAGGGGTAAAGCAGGGCCGTTCGTGAACTTGGCCTCTCGGGTCTTTCCCCCATTTCCATGTTGCCCTCTTTTCCCTCTCATCTAGCGGGTGCCAGAGAAGGCTGCATAATTTGCAGTATGTATTGCCTTCCGAAATATTGCCCTTGCCTAAAGTCAACTTGTAAATGTACAACACAATTTGAAGGTTAAGTGCGTGACAAAAATCCAAGGTACAGGGTTTAGGGAGAATCTCCATGAGTATGCGCCGAAACTAAAGGTAAGGTTTGTATAGGCCCCGATCCTTCATCTAGACCTTGCAGAAGCGACCATCGATTTTGAAACAGTCCCTATTTCATGTGTACCTTGTACTCCCGAACTCTAAACTCTAAGCCCTAAACCTCTACACCTTAAACCCTAAACACCCTTTATCCCCACCATCCTTGCACTTGGCTCATTGGAAAGGCAGCTACAGCTCCAAGCACGGCTTCCCTGTTAGCACTTCTGAATGGCTGGCTGCCCGGTATCTCGGACGTTTAGGGTCTAGGGTTTAGGGGGACAAAAGCTGGCCTTAGCATCTATCAGAGGATTAAGGGTTTAGGGGTTAAGGGTTTAGGATTTAGGGTACAAAAACTGGCTATAGTCTATAGTATCTGTCACAGTGTTTAGGGGTTTAGGGGCTTATGGGTTTAGGAAGACCCCTAATTTAATCCCTAATGCGGATGGAACTGGTTATAAGCGCCAGTCATAGTTGGGTTACGTATAGACCCTACACCCTTACATGAGACTTAGCATCGATGAGCTGTTCCTCTCCAGACTTCAGAAAGCAGACTTCTTGTTGTCTATAACCTTACTAGGACTTAGCAGGGAGTATGGGAATATAGTACATGGGGTGTATATCATCCCTTATTCCCTATTAGGAGCCAGTAAGCAACCCCGTTTCATCAGTTTCAAAACTCCCGTTGCTGACCTACTTTGCGGTTTTAGGGTTTAGGGTTTGGGAGGTCCCGGATCCCGGAACTTTTAGCCCTAGACCCTAAGACTAAACCCTATAATTACAAGCCCTAAACCCTAAGCCCTAAGCTCTATGAACACGACCGAAAGCCCTAAACCCTATAGCAGCCCTTAACCCTATAGCAGCCCTAAACCCTAATCCCTAATCCTAGACCTTACCCTATAAACTGGAGCATCTAAGAAGGCACTTCTGGGAGCTTGATGCAGCCTGCCAGTCCCAGCAGATTGGTGCTTTTGCACACAGCAGCTGGGACTATCTGGGATGAAGATGGCGTTTAGGGTTTTGGGCTTGGGGTTTAGGTTTCAGGGCTTAGGGTTTCGGGCTTAAGGTTTAGGGTTCAGGGTCGAGACTGTTCCCCTAAAGCCCAGTTATGGAAATAGGATTCTTTACTCCAAAACAGCATTCAAATTGAATAGGGGCCTACATTATTGTAGGTCAGAGTTCAGTGTGCGAGGATTAGTTTTTTTTGCATGAGGGTTCGGAGCGTGCAGTGCATGGTTTGTGTTTCAGGTTTCTGGGGGAAGGTTACAAGATGGTACAGGGCTTCGGTTAAGGCGATTGGGACTCTGTGGAGGACAGGTTGTTGACAAGTGCAGCATTTCATGTTGCGCACACAAAGCCAGTCCACAGAACTCTCCAACTTCAAACGCCAGCTCTTAGTCAGTGTGATTGCGCTTTAGGGTTTAGGGTTTAGGGCGCAAATATGCCAAAGTACCAAAAGATTGCATGAACTTCATCAAGGTCATGCACAAGGTGTGAGAAATTTGCCCAAGCCTGAGCCCTTGAACTTACCCTCGGATCATGGCATCCTATACCACACCCCGACTCTCAATCCCAGATCCCAAATCGAGCCAAACCCTAAACCCGAAAAACCCTAAACTTTATTTAGGCCTTGTCTGGGTAGATTTTCAGTAAAGTTGATTGGCTGAGATCCGCTTTGCTGCCCAGCGCTTCCATGAACTGCAGAGGCGGCAACGGCCCAGGGTTGAGGGTGTGACATACAAACCCAAACTGGTGTATTCCTGCCAAAAAAGGATTTATAAGACCAAAATTCCTCCATATGTAACTTTCTACAACCCATAAGACCCTAATTCTATCCCAGTAAGGGGTTCAAGGTACCCTGTGACGACCTACAGTAGCCAGAATTTGTAGCATCTGTACCTTTCCCGAAGCCCTAAACTTCCCTACATCCTTCGCCCCAAACCTCAAACCCTAATACCTGAACCCTAAACGCTAAACCTTAAACCCGGGGTATAGAGATGTCCTAGGAAGAGCCAGGGACCAAGTTTAAGGACACTGGGATGGCTCGCAGCTTCAGCAGGATGATGCTTGGAGGGCCAAGGGGGGCTTAGTTAGTAGATAGGGTTTGGGGTTTAGGGTTTGGGGTTTAGGTTTTAGGGTTTAAGGTTAGGGGGCTTAGTAAGTAACATGCTCATAATTGGGGCTACTACATGGCTTATAGGGGTTACTAACCTGCTTTCTGAGTCTCTCTGACCCGCCAAGTAGAGAGATGGAATGTACGCTGAGATTCATTGTAGGCTGAGGTTCACAGGACTCCGTATCTATTTGTAATTG
This sequence comes from Symbiodinium pilosum, assembly GCA_905231905.1. Classification (NCBI taxonomy): domain Eukaryota; class Dinophyceae; order Suessiales; family Symbiodiniaceae; genus Symbiodinium; species Symbiodinium pilosum. Next base: position 29,231 of record CAJNIZ010045765.1, on the reverse strand, counting down.
GCCTATGAACCAACTTCTTTTTGGGAAGCCACTGTGAGGTCATGTGGGGGGATCGTAAGTAGGGTTATAGCTCAGTTATAAGTACCTACCAAGTTCCATGAGCCTCCAAGTATTCTGAAGTACGTTTGCAAATGGCATCGCCTATGCACCCCTGAATCACCGACAATCCAAGAGAATACAGCCATTAGGAAGGCAAGCTGATGTTTTAATTTCACGGGTGGTTACCGATCCCAAGCAAGTAGTGAGAGAACATAGAGAACCCTTCCACATCCTAGCCCTTTTACGTCCTTGTTCAACTTGGTCACCTCTATCACCACAGGGAGGGGGACGAAGTGCGAAGGACCATTGGTATGTTCTCAGTCAGATTTGAGTTGGACCTAAAACCTATATAACCCCATTATAGTAGTTTCCATTTTCTTTTTCCATTGTCCCAATATAACCCCAATATACCCCTAATATTACCCCAGTGGGCACAAGTTTAGGTATTTTCTCGGTCAGATTTGAGTATGGCCAGCCTGGAGTCCACATTCACCCTTAACAACGATGACCTGACATGACAGAAAGACCTCAAAGCTGAAACCTATAATGATGCCCAGTGCTATCCATGTGAGCTATAATCTAAACTCCTTAACAAGGGGTCATATAGGGGTGTATATATACATATAGGGGGCGGAGTCCAACGGACACTAAACGCCACGAAAGGAAAGGTATAAATAGGGGAGTAGTATAGAGGTTACAAAGGGGGATACTAGGAGTTTAGACAATGGGTCATGTGATAGCTATGCCAGCTATTCAACGAAAGGCTTTGTGACTCCAAGCACGAAAATCAACAGCACGCTGTCAAGTCAATGCTTTTTATGAGCCCACCCTAAACCCTATAAACCCCTAAGCCTCTATAAACTCCATAAACCCGTATACACCCCATGAACCCTCAACCTTCTCCCACAGCTCAGCTGGACAAGCAATCGAACCTCGGACCCAAAGACCAGAAGTCCTAATTATGGCATCTTGAAGTCTGGGCCCTGAACCGGGATTAGGGTTTAGGGTTTGCTGTGATGTCAGGTGGAACATGCACAGGACGCGCTGCAACGTGATGTCGAGTGCATTGCGGCTTGCGAAGTGCTGCAATGGCCTGACCGTGGAAGGGCATCTAACACATTCACCCACCCCATGCCGTGTCAGGCGGCCAAGCCACACAAACCTGCTTCTAGGGTTTGGGACCTAAACTCAGTTAGGTCCATCTTGGTCAACAACACAATTTCATCTTCATCTTACGTTGTCATGTCTGAAGTGGCGTTTGAAGGTTTTGCATTAGGATTGGAAGGCTGGAAGAAGGCCCTTGGAGGCTGCTGCGAGCCCGGAAAGGGTTCCGAGGGTAGGAGGCCATAAGTTCTGAGAGGCCTGCAACTCCCTGCGCCCTTGTCCCGACATTCCCGAAATTCGCTCACAGAGGAGGGCCCTCCTGGGTCTACTGCATTTACTTGAGTTGGCCATGCCTATCGAGGGTGCTACCTACCTCATAGGTGCTACCGATCTCGTGGCTGTGTTGAGGCGGACCAGGTAATTAGGTCGACCTGTCGCAATAGAGAGCATGGGGCGTAGGCACCGCCCACCGAGGTAAGCCTTGAGTTTAGGGTTCAGGGGCGCGGCATTATTGTTTAGAGCCTAGATCTGAACTACCTCCTGAACCTTGGGCCCCGAACCCTGAAGCCTCTTGCGGAAGAGAATGCCAGGTGGCTGCGGCTTGCACAAGCACTCAGCCGCCGTGCCGAAACAGCGGCGGAGGACGGAGCAGGGTTCTGTTCCGGCATGTTTTTTGTCGTCCTGTTCGTTGCTCGAACCTTTTGGCCATATTCTGGCCATGGAGCAGCAGCGTGGTAAAGCAGTAGCAGCAAGAGTAGTATTCGTCGTGGTAAGTAGTCGGTGTAACAGGAGGACGAGCAGTAGCAGTTCTGCTGCTGCTGTAGTAGCAGTAGCAGTAGTAGAAGAGGTAGGAGTAGTAGTAGCAGCAGTAGTAGTAGTAATAGTAGTAGTAGTAGTAGTAGTCGTAGTAGTAGTAGTAGTAATAATAATAATAGCCGTAGTAGTACTAGGACTAGTAGTAGCAGTAGCAGTAGCAGCAGTAGTAGTAGAAGAAGAAGCAGCAATAGCAGTAGCAGTAGCAGTAGCAGTAGCAGTAGCAGTAGCAGTAGCAGTAGCAGTAGCAGTAGCAGTAGCAGTAGCAGTAGCAGTAGCAGTAGCAATAGTAGGAGGAGTAGTAGTAGTAGCTATAGC
>CAJNIZ010045765.1:9368-26857 GCA_905231905.1 Symbiodinium pilosum | reverse complement strand
ATGCAGATACCAGGCAGAATAATCATCACACTATTGAGGCTACGAATGTTGAGGAGGAGGAGGAGGAGGAGGTGGTGGTGGTGGTGGTGGTGGTGGTGGTGGCGGTGCTGGTGGTGGTGGTGGTGGTGGGAAACGGAAGCGTAAGGGCGCGGCAGAGCGACGGCCTCACATGCCCGACTGCACGTTGTCCCCTGGCACATGTCCAAAGACCTGGTGGTGGTGGCGGCGGCGGTGGTGATCAAGTTTGCATGGATCTGTATGGAAAGGCACCGGTGCCAGAGCTCCGCAGCTTTGACCGCACTCATCCTGGATTAAGGTTTTGAGGTTGTGGAGTGAGGGTTGGGGCTATGGCATAGGGATCTGAATTTGGTCCAGGTTTATAGGGATTATGGTTTGGACTGTTTGGACTGTAAGATGGCGCGTTCTGGGCTCTAAAGTCCCCCTGAGAGTCCAACCTGATGTAAAAGCTTCGATAATTGCCAGTATTATGGCCGCTGACTCCTTACATAGTTATAATATAGGGTACCTCAAGTAACAACTTAACCTGAAAATGATATTGGGAATTCTTTAGGATTATCCTTTCAAATCTTTGATAAAGTCCGTTTCCAATTCATTTCCACGTTCTTTTCCATTTGACTTTCATGAATTTTTGGGCCCCTAAGCCCATAAACCCGAAACACCTAAACGCCGAACCGTAAACCCGTAAACCCTCAAGCCCTCAAGGCGGCCGCGGCAAATCCGGAAAGCTGGCGTCTTTCTGCCTCAGCCAGCATGCCACAACAGATTCGCCCCTGGCCTGGTGGGAGGATTTCGGGTTAAGGGTTTGGAATTTAGGGCTTAGGGTTTAGGATTTCGGGTTCGGGGCGTAGGATTTCACTGCGCAACTTACAAGGACGTGTTCTGACCTCACCCCAAATGGCATTAAATGTAGCAAAATAACAACGTCGTGGCTTCTTTGCAGATTTTGCCATGACCTGGAATTAACGAGTTCTCAGTCTCTAAACCCTAACCTCCGAGAACCTCGAACTAAAACATCCCAAGCCCTGTACCCTAAATCCTAGGCCTCAGGGTTTATATGGGTTTTAGGCTTATTTACCACATAGGATTTGTTCACAGTTCAATTACGGTTTGTTTGGGGTAGGCTTAATTTCGGGTTTCGGGGCCTTTGGGTCCTAGTGTGGCATCTGTATGCATGCATTCATCGTGGCAGCCCGCAAAAACAACCTGGCCTCATCTTTGGAGAGAGTTCGCAATGCGACCACCCTCTCAATCTCCTCAATCAGGAGGCTGTATAGAAATAGTTTGGAATTTGCAAAACATCAGCCATATTGACCCCTCGACAGCCCGAAACCCCTACAAACCCTATAATCGCTACAAGCCGCATAAACCCACCCCTAAGTGCTTAGGGTAAGCCTGAACCCTGCTGGGCTTGTCCCGGCATACCGTCTCTGAACCCAAAACAATAGCATCTTGCATATTGCGGAACCATCCTTGTCAAAACAACACGACTATTTCAGAGTGACTTGTGCCAGTGCAGTCTCAAGTCATGTAGCAATGTGGTAGTTTCCCAAAATAAGGGGACCCCAAGATAGACCCCAAAATACTATAGTCCTTATTATGGGGACCCCCAAAAAGGTTGCCCCTAATTTTGGGAAACCCCCATGTAGCTTCCTGTGTCATTCCTTTAGTGGGTAAGCAACGTCTCCTTAGGGCCCTGGCACACCCAACAGTACACTGTGCTGGAGAGTCCTTCAGAGCCTGCGCTCGGTGCTTCCGAATTCATTCAAACGATCTTTCTCTGTGAGAAGGTCAGAGACTTCACTATTCCATTGCAGCTGCTATTGCCACTATTTATGTTCAATACTTCTAAGCTGGGGTTACTGCTGTTATGGGTGCTACTTTTTTTTTTCTTTTTTTTTGTTTATTGTTGCGTTCGCTTATACGAGCTATTGCTATTATTGCTATCATGGTCGTGGTCGCTACTGTTGCGGTGGCTACCAATACCGTTTTTGGTATGATAACTATTTTTGACTATTACGCTCACTGTTGTTGTTACCGTGGCTTTTACAATGGCCAATATGATAACTACTACTTCGATTCTTGCAGGTGCCGTTGTATTGTAGTTACCAGAGTCATGATGAAATCTTATGTTACGGTTATTACCGGTACCATCAGAATTACTATTGCTAATCCTTTCCATAATACTTCTTCTACCACTACTATTACTTCAATTGCTATTATTGATCATTATTCTTACTACACTCACTACTATTAGTACTTTCAGTGCTAGTACCATCACGATTACTATTACCATCTAGACGTCAATCTGCTCTGAAGACTTCAAGCCCCAAATCCTGGTAAAAGTAGGGGCCTTAGATGCTGAGAATAAACTTTGGCATGGAGGCTCTGGTAACAAAAAGCACTTGGAACACGAGCGCTGTTATGGTTTGGGGATGGATGCTCTGCATGACAACCGGATGCACTCGGAGTACAACCGTCATTCTGATTTGGGATGCGAGCGACATTAACTATGGTTTGAGCATGGATGCTCTTGTAACCGTATGCGCTAGGAAATGAACGCTAGTATGGTTTTGGCATAGATGCTTTTGTAACCGGAAAGGGTAACCCCAGCATGAAAGGTCCCAAAGCGGACGAAAACGCTAGGCGCCACGGGCGCCATTACTATTGGAGTTACTACTGCCACTCTGTTACTGAATAGTCAGAGGGCTTCTGGGCCCTCATGCATTTTACATCTGACAAATCCACGGAATGCAAGATCACGAATCCCCTCCCTGAACCCTGAACCCTCAGAATTAAACCCTAAACCCTGAACTCCAAACCCTAAGCTCTAAACCCTCATAGCCCTCAGCCCCAAGCCATAAGCCCCAAACTTCCAATCTTCGACTCGAGGCCCCCGGTTACGACGCGTAGGACAAAGTCTTCCTCGCCGGCGCTTTCCAGGAGGCATGCTTGGATCAGGGGGCTCAGAAGGTGGGATGAAGGTAGGTGGGTTGAAGGATCCCTTGTATATACTCTACTGTACTTTTTGGTAGATTGGGGCTTATTTTCTATACCCTACCTTCCTTTACCCCACCTTTTGAGCTCTACCATTGGAGAATCGGGTGTCCCGTAATATGAGCCTTTGGGCCTTTTTGGGGGATTCTAGGGACCTTTAAACTTTATACAGGACATAGTATAGGTACACAAGGGTTCCAGGGGCAAGGCCCATACCAGGGCCCCATGGTTTCAACCTATAAGCCCAGGTGCTCATGGACTTCTGGCACGCAGCACGAGTTCTAGTTCTGACAGTATTCATGTTACTCGCAGGCCCCTCCCCTAAACACGAAACTCTACACCCTAAACCATGCCCCATAGAATCCCTCTCTTCAAGCGGGAGGGGATATGAGGAGATTACTGGTAATCGTAAATGGGTTCTTTCTGGCGGAATCTCTTTAGCTTTCTAGTTTAGAGCTTCCAGTTTAATTAGGGCTAAAGGCTTTAGGGTTTCGGGTTGCAGGGTTAGGGTTTAAGCTTTCAGGGTGTAGGGGCCTATAAGCCCTAAACCTGAAACCCTCTTCCCCAGGAGTGATGACATTGACCTAGTCGCCGCCATGGAGCTCTCACCCTTTTCATGGTCTGCAGCTCAGCGAGTGAAGCGTGGTAGGGATAGCGGAAATGCCGAACTGGAAACAGGCATTGTCATCTTATGATGCTCATGTGAGCCATAATCTAAGCTCCTTAAAAGGGGTTATATAGGGAATTATATAGGGGACTATTATAGGCATTATTAATAAGGGGGATACTAGGAGTTTAGATTATGGCTCATGTAGCCGTGGTATCCTGTAGCATAACAAGCCCCAAAACCCTTTTTCGAATTGCAGGACTGCTGGCCTGCTGGTACGGTATGTTCTGGACACCCGTAGCCTTCAGCCTTACTTGTGGGGGCGGGGCGGGTCATAGTCTCCAATAGAGAGCGCTGTGTCCCTAGAAGGGGTGGGGGTCCCTAAGAGGGGCCGATAATTATTTCCAGGACTCAAGCAGGATTGTTTCTAACTAGTGCAGGTAGCCTTCAGTCTTGTGCCCTCCGCAGATTGTTATGACCTCACCCTTCCTCAACCTAAATGGTGTAGCAGAGTTGGTACCATGATGGCCTTGTCGCAGGATTTGGATTTGGAAGTTGATTTTGCCATGGGAATGCTTATGTACAAGCACTGCAGAAACAGTTGAACGACTCTCGACCGAAAGTGTGTCCTGGGGCTGGAACATGGAAGTTTCTCAAACTAGCAATCTCACCCGAGAATAACAGGGCCCTGAATATAAAAGGAACTTATAAAGGACCCATATCCATCCTAAATCCTCAACCTAAACCGAACAACCTGAATCCTAGACCCTAAATCTTTCAAACCCCTCATCTAGAGATAAGCTAGGTGGGCCAAGCTTCTCCAGCGGTCCCGCCAAGACTTGCACAAGCCTGAGAAGGCCATTCCGTCAAGTTATTTGAAGTGTTTAGCTGTCGGGTTTTCGTGTTTAGGGCTAGTGCTGGACGTTTTAGGCTTTAGGGTCTGGGGTTTAGTGTATCAGGTTCGGTGCAGGGACCTTCCCCAGTATAAATCCGGTCCTGTCAAGAACTCTAAACAACGTACTCGGCTTTGCTACAGAACAAGACTCCACAAACCCCTTACCACTAAAATTGGTTGATTCAAGCCCTGCACTAAGAAGTGGTTCATTCGACGTTGGTTGGATAGCTTGTTAAAGTTTTCGGTGCCTTTTTCAAATCCTAAACCGTAAGCCGTTTGTATCCCTAATACCGCCTGAAAGGGATCATAGTGTTGGTAGTCATTGAGTTGTTGGGAAGACTCCAGTGCTTTTGGTGAAGGCAGTTGGAGGGCCAGAGGTGGAGGACTTAGCAAGTGTACCTAAAACCGCTATCCCTAAATCCTAAACCTTAAACCCTAAATCATGCAGGGGGTTTAGGGCTGAGGGTTTGGGGTTTAGGGCCTTAGAATCAAGCCATAGAGAAATCCTAGTTATTCTCATCAAGTATTGGCCTACTTACTGGGTACCCCTGACTCTAACCCTAAGGGTCTAGGGTTTAGGCCTACTTGGCCTACTTACTAAGTTCCCGTGACCCTCCCCCTGTACCCCCAACCCTAAACCCCAAACCCTAGGAATCTACATGTGCGGCAGGCGGCGAACGGTGATCTCCACGAGCCGAGGCAAGAGTGAGGTAGATTCCCAAAGGACCCCCAGATAGGACAACCCCTTTGAGCCCTAAACCTTACCTGAACCCTCAAGGCATGTAGAACAATGGCCCTTTTGGGCTCTGTTTAGGTGTTTGGGGCTATTATCTTACCTACTTTTGGGATCCAGGTAATCCCTAAACCTTAAATCCTAATCCCTAAAGAAGGATCCCATCAAAGTAGCTTCTTCTTAGAGTTCTCCTTTCGGGGTCTGTCCTATCATAGGTTGAGGGTGTAGGGTTCTAGGTTAGGGTTTAGAGTTTAAGGGTTTAGGGGATACGGGGTCTAGGGTTCGAGGTTTCGGGGCTTAGTCTATGGGTTTGGGGTTCAGGGTTTAAAGGCTCAATCAGTTGTTGGTGTCCATTAATGCTGGCTATATGGGGATGCTTGGGGCATGGTATCGGCAACTATTCTGGTTTCTGCATTAACGCCCTTCTTTCCACTAAGCCCCAACCAAAATCTAGCGCTTTCAATCTTAACCTTCAACCCCAAACCTTAAACCCCAACTCGAACCCTCAACCCCAAGCCTTGGCGTTAAGCCTAAACTCATACACTGAACCCTGAGCATACACCTGAAACCCTGAACACTGTATATCCATGTGGGTGGTTGTCAAAAATGTGGTCCCTTCTTGGGTACCCCGAAAATTAGGTGCTGTATTCTAATAGGAGCAAAGAGGGACCATAATTTTGACAACCGTTACATAGATCCCAATTTCCAGTGCAGTTTCATCTTCTTTTCCGTTCGGTTGTCGATCATCCGCAAGCCTTGCCGTGAACCAGAAAGGAGGTTTTAGGTTTTAGGGGTCTAGGGTCTAGGGGTTTAGGGGTCTAGGGTCTAGGGGTCTAGGGGTCTAGGGTCTGGGGTTTAGGGTCTAGGGTTTAGGGTTTAGGGTTTAGGGTTTTAGGGTTTAGGGGTAGTTTCGATTTTATTTTCCATCCGCTTCTCCATTCGATTCTCGACTAGGCGTACTATCTCTGGATAACCCCTATATCTCAGCATACCTATTTCAAGTGTACTATCTCTGGATAACCCCTATATCTCAGCATACCTATTTCAAGTTGCCTAAGGTTTCACTCAGACCCTAGACCCCCCAAACCCTAAACCCTAAAACCCCCTAAACCCCAATCCCCAATCCCCAACCCCAAACCATAAACCCTAAACTCCCAAACCCAAAACCCTAAACCCCCTGAACGTTGGCGGGGTGGTTGGGTCTTCCTATCCAGCCAGGGATCCTATTTTGACACTCAGGGTTCAGGGTTAGGGTTGAGGACGAGCGACAAGATTGTTTAGAGTTTGGAGACTCAGGGGTTTGGGTTTATAGGGTTTAGCGTCTAGGGGTTCAGGGTTTTCAGGTTTCGGGCTTAGAGTTTTGGGTAAAGGAGGAGGCACCCTCAGGGTCCAAGTACCCAATAACTTGGTCCTTGGTGGTAGAATTCATATATGATGATTAGGTACTTGAACTCAGAAATGAGGACTGTTAGGGGCCCTATAACCCCAATTAAGGGCACGAGGAGGTCCTGGTACCTTAATCCCTTTCTCCTCAAAGTTTCCAGTTAACTTTCCATGTGCTTTTCCATCTGACTCTCCGTTATTCATGTGTAAACCTAAACTCTAAGCATTGGAGGGGCCTGGTTCAAGCTTCTCAACAGCAATCCACATCTGGGCCCCGTGCTGTGTTCCCGGTCCTTGGTGAGCTGCTGTAGTACAACGGAGGTTTAGGGTTTAGAGAGCTTGTATGAGAGTTTCCCTTAAAATAGGGGGACCCCGAAATACATTCGGCTTGGCATGACTTGCTGATGGCATAGGTGCGCTGCCAAGAAGGCACTCAGGACAATGGCATTTGGACCTCCGAAAGAACCTAAACCTTGAAGCAATACTGGCCTGCTCTTGGGGTTGCCCATTTAATCGTGGCCCCTGGCCTGGACTCTAGAAACCTGATTTCGTGCCACTGATATTCCCTTTCGAGCTTTGTTCACTAGTGTCAAGTATGTGTCAATTCTGCCTGCCGCTGTTTAGAAAGGCCCTTCTAAGACCACTTTCCCTCTGCCGCAGGCGCGGCAAGGGTCAGGAGATTGGCGCGCAGGTGGGCGGCGGGGCCTTGGGGTGAGGGGTGGGAGGCTAACATTTTTGGGTTTAGGCTTTTTCTAGGGGAGCAGAGACCGGATTTGTGCAAGGGTTACAGTTACAGGGAGATGGCATGCGTATGTTCAGTTGTCGCGCACCTAAACTGATAATTAGTCGTACAATCAAACATTGCTAGATGCAAGGACTTTAAAGTAGTTACCATTTCCCATGTGGTCATTGTTAGTGGTTTGGAGATCGCCTAAACCGTCAGGTTTTCTGTGGCGTGTGAGAGTATTCAGGCATAAGCCTTCGAAGTCAGGAGGGCAGCATTTATGGTTTGGGGTGGAAGGCCTTCGGCAGCTTGCAGGGGAACATAAATGTTGCAGTTGCTCTACGGCTGAGGTCCCGCAGATCCGAGCTTTTACTTGCTATTGATAGACGAAACCTTGCACATCTTACATGCACAAGAGAAGTAATTATGGTAATGAAATCTGCTTTTATGTTCTGCTGGTTTGTCCTCCATCAGCAGTTCTGCAGCCAACACCAGGAGAGAGTTCTGCAGCTAACCTAATTTGGAAGCCTGAATGGTTACTGGTATTTCTCTCAGCTATCCTTCCTTTATTGAGGCTCCTCTTTACTTCTCTGAAGGGATATCCTTGTACAATATAAAAACAGGCTTGGCAATAAATCTCCTTCAAATGCCTTCACAGGTACCGTAGGGACCCACATAATCCTAATGTAACCCCTAAACCCTAAACCCTAGACCCTCAAACGCGTAATTCTCAGACATCCACCGGGTCCCGAAGGCACCTCAATCTAGAGAAACTCTATGAATGCAGAAACCAACAACTTAAGCCACGCGTAGCTTAGCCTCATACCTGTTTTGTTGATTCTTGCAGACCTTTGGGCCTGCTATATCTTGCTCTTGCTTGTCTTCATGAGGACGGAAGCGAAATTCTCAGCCTAAGCAAAAAAGTCTAGGGTTTAGGGTTAAAGGCCTGAAGCCTAGATCTTGGGCAACATGCTCCTCCCTACATAAGCCATCATGTGTGCTTTCCATCACTAGGCGCAGATTTCAGAGTTTCTGGATGGTGTTTTTTTTTGAATTGTTTCCATCTATTTGCCAATGCAGATTCCATTGGAGAACTTTGGCATGCTAATAAGCCGCTCTATGCCATCCAAAACGAACTCAGGAGATGCGAGTTATAAGAAACGTGGTTTCGTCTTGGCAGCGTCATATATGGGAGTTTTATTCGAAAGCACCTCTGTTCAATGAAAAGTGGAGCTTCCAGTTATCCCCTTGAATTCTCGTTGTAGCCGGAGGTCCCGAAAGTCCTCCGAGCTTTGAGAAGCTCAAAGTTGAACGCAAACCCCAAGTTCTTTCTCCTTCTCTCTCCGTCTATATAGATGTCTCCATAAGCCTTTTTCGAGACAACCCCTTGCGCAGACCTTGCAACTTCTCGTAGAACTCTGCTTACAGATGTATATGTATAAGCCTGCAGACTCCGTAGAAGGTCTCTCAGGACTCTATGACACATTGCCGAAGCTGTAAACCCAAATGTCATGCTGTGGACACAGGCCATACCAACATCTCCTGCGGTGGGTCTTCCGCTCACACAGGTGCCATGCCCCCTAATTTCGGCAATCGCTTCACCTAGAGGAGGGTAGGGGTACTCTATCGTATTGCAGAAGAGAAGACTGCTGCATGACAAATGGGGTCACAGAGATAGGTGTTTAGGGTTTAAGGTTCAAGGTTCAGGTTTTAGGTTGCCAAGTCGGCAGCGTATCACTCTCGCCAGATGCCCGAAGTATTCTGGACAGTCCGATCTTGCGGGCTGAGGACATCTTGCTATTTTGCACAATTATTGTGATCCTGTGTGGCTGTGGCAAGGTACTTTCCATGAACAGGGGGCGCCCATCTTGACCCCCTTATTTCAAGGACCCCAAAATTCACGTTCCTGCTTTTTGCAACCTCCAGATACCAGTACTTGGACGCTCGGGAGACTCGGCAAGTAAACATGTTGCCCCTGTCCACACACTCTTTCCAGGGTTGCCAGGTTGCCTTTACAAGAGCTTAAACTGCGCGGTTTAGGGTTTAGGGCCATAAGCTATCTAGTAATTGTACTTGCGTCCATGTCCATCCAGCCCAAGATGTGGGGAACCGGCATAAAGTTCTTTAGCAGCAAGGCAGCCTTTCAGAACCCCACTGGTGGTTGGGGAACGCATGATACAACGAGTCCCACAACCCTTTCCTGATGACCTTGCATGAGGAGCTGCAAGTGTCGTAAGGAACAGACAAACTTATCAAAGGCCCCTGCAAGCCTGGACCCTCAGCCTTGAACTCGAAACCCTAAATCCTAAACCTTAAACCCCAAATCCTAAACCCGAGACCCTAAAACCTACACCCTAAATCCTAAATCCCAAACCTTGAGCTCTGAACCCTTTCTTGCGCAGGCGGTTGAAGGCCCTGTGGTGCCCATGAAGGGCATCCCTGCGTCTTGGCATAACTGAGCTAGCTCCGGGGAAGGAATCGAAATAGCCCTTGCTGTCGGTGCCGTTCATGCATTCTAGATAAATTCAAGACAGCCTTCGCGTCGATTTACAGACCCCGCAACCATCCGAAACCCTCGAGGTTTTGCAACAAAAAAACAGACCCTCAGCCAATTTATGGACTTTAAGGCCTTGAGTGGGTGATGGTCAATATAACAACCCTAAACCCCCTAAACCCTAAACCGCGTTTGAGCCCCGTGCCATGATCCGTAAATGTTCGTTCTAATGCTTACGGTTTTTGTAGGGAACAATGGAGATGTTAGATAGAGATTGTATTCCCATGCTCCCTACTCACCACCGGTAAGGCTAATCATCCCTGGAAGCTTTGACGCAGAGGTATCCGATCCGTCAATTATACAAGGAATCTAGGACCACAATGTTGGTAATTATCCCCGCTGAACTCCAATTCAGCTCTATTTACAGTTCATTCTCCATATTATGGTCCATTTTCTGGCCCTTAGTTCTCCACTTGTGGGACCTGACTTTGTGCTTCATGAGGTGCAACCTTAAACGTTACCGGAAGGACAGTATTTAGTGCAAAAGGCTGAATAAATACTAAAAAGTTGCTACGTAATGGCCTTTGTAGAAGCATACACCTAAACCCCCCAAAGGCAAAGTAATGCCAGCACCCCTTCCACAAGCCAAAAGGGCCACTATTTTACATCCTCTGGGGCTTCAGGTAGTGTAGTCATCCTGGCTAAGCCCTAAACCCTGAACCCCTGAACCCTAAACCCTTAAAGTCATCCTCACATCCCCAATCATCTGGGAATGCCTAAAACCCCTATGCCCCGAATCCAAAACCGTTCCTTGGCTCCGTATTCTTAGGGTTTGGGCTTCAAAATTTAGGGTTCAGAGTTCAGGGTTTACGGTTTAGAGATTAGGGTTCAGGATTTAGAGTTTAGGGCTTAGAGTCTAGGGTTTAGGCAGGTAGTCTTAATATTCTTATAGGGATCCAAGTATACAAAGAGTGCCTACGTTGCGCCCTGAAGTCTGTCAATCTTGTCTACGTTGAGCTATTTGGATCTGAAAGGTTTCCACACATCCATGATTTTTATGGTTGTAGGCTGCACCGTTGATGGAAGTGATTTGGCGACATAAAGGGTGCCTATTGCGTTGTCTCTCATATTGTGTGATGTAGATGGCGTGGTGCAAGATTCCCTCTACCCGCTGTACTCGCAGAAGTGGCTATTTCCCCAAGCACTCCTCCAACACTTTTTGTTTGACTCCCATAGCAAATTGCCTTAAAAAAAAAAAAAAACGTAGACCCTAAATCCTAAACCCTAAATCCTAGACCTCTAAACCCTGAATCCATAAACCTTAAATCCCTAAAGCCTAAATCCTCAGCCCTAAACCTTGAAGGTAGGCTTCGGACTGCAGGTGTCCTTACCTGTTGCAGCCTCCCAGTTGGTCAACTGCCCCAGCTGCGGTGCACGACTTAGGGCAGGGTTTATGGTTTAGGGTTTAGGGGCTTCGGGATGTAATCCCAGTACTGGATAAGCACCTGAAACGAACACGGAAAATGGCATGGAATCTGGATTATGGTCTGGAGCTAGAGTAATCCAGACCCTTTGAAAAGGTAAAGGCAGCAAATTTTTAGGCGCAGAGCCTTTTTTCTGGGTACATTGGTTACTTCAGGTAGGGATTCAGGTTCGAGAGAGTCTGGGGTTCAGGACTTGGGGCTTTCGGTTTAGGGTCTCCGGGTTTGCGGTAGGGCTTGGATGAGGCCCTAGACCCTGAATCCCACACCCTTAACCCTAAATCCTTTAGGAGTCAGTGTCTTATCCCCCGGGATGGTTTTATGGATCGGGTTCAGGGATTGGGGTTCAGGGCTTCGGGCTTGCAGACCTCCAAACAAAGATAGAGCCTTTGCCCTTTAGGGGTTTAGGGTTCAGGGCTTAGGGTTTAAGGTCCAGGGGTGGGTTTAGGGTTTTAGAGTTTAAGGTTGAGGGTTTCGGTGCGAGAGTATTTGTAGGTGGTTTCGCGGACATTGGTATTTCCGGCTAGTCTCCACCCGGGAAGCCAAGTTACCGACAATCGTCTCCTGTATCCGAGTATAAGTATTTAGGGTTTAGCGCTTATAAGAGGGAACAGTTGCCCGATGCCCTACCGGTAGAGGACCGTTTGAGAGAGTCACGGACGCGAGTGAGGTTGTCAGCCTTCATGGGGGAATCACCGTGCACCCTGCCCCTGTAGCGCAAGAGCACATTCCAGTTCCATAGGTGGGTCTAGCCGACAAGACTTCAGGAAGACTGGGGAATCCTGAGTTGTAGGGTTTAGGGTTTAGGATAGCCTGACTGATTCTGAAGGAGTGGAGCTGCGATGTATTGTTATTGCTTGCATGCTCATTGCTCGGTCCCAGGCCTCTTCTTGCCAGCGGCCTAAACAAAGACCTATGTACATGGAAATCCGGCCATCCCTGAAGTGTAAGGAGGTCAGATTACACCCTCCATGATATTAGTTCTGGATTTAGAGGACTTGGGAATGCCGGCAGGGGCGTCCCCAAACCCAAAAAGCCTCCCACTTGGACGCGAAGCCCGCAGCATGGAATAGTGTACTGGGGCTTGGGGTTTAGGAGTTTGTTCTCCTTCCGACCAGTCATTTGGTGGAGGGCGTGGACGCTCCGGGGCCTTCTGTGCCAGAGGGGCTGCTGGCGAGATCTTTCTGTGACTGCTCAGGAGCTTCGGCTCAGATTTAAAGGCTTCCAAATAGCTCCAGGATGCTGGTTGGGGAGATGTAGATGCATTATTGCTTAAGATTGACCAAGCTGAGTTCAGGTTACGCCTGTAGCCTACACCAAATGTTGGGCGCTTTGGCAGCGGAGACGGCATTGGTGGGTGAAATGTAGGAGATGGCCAGCCACCAGTGGGTCATCAATGAAGGCATGTGCCACAGGCAATGCGCTGCGTGAGGTGATGCCTTGCTTCTCGACAACATGCGCCTTGCCACATCGCACCAAGGTCTACATCCCTTAGCTGTTTGAGCCCAGTGCTGTCGAGCAGGGCGAACGCACCAGCGACAGTCGAAGTAGCTCTTGAGCCACAACCTCTCTGTCTGGCCACGGTCTGGCAGGTCGCTGGCTAGGGGTTGGGGAGGCCTCCAAGCAAGGCTCCATCCAAAGAAAACCAGTGATCTCGAGCCAGGGACCCACTTGCCTGGTTTTGGCTGGTCAAGAGGTACTCGCTTGTCCAGAGCATTCCAATTCCGGCTGCGTGGTGGACCCGGCGAGAGTATTCCAAGTTGCGCAAGGATCTCCAACCCAATCTCTGCCTGAAGAAAACGAAGCCCTCGAGCCAGCCCAACCAAAACCTTGCACCTGCCTGGTGTAGACAGGCCCAACCCTGCATGGTCAAGAGTTCGAGGCATCCAACCAAGGCGGAATCCGGGAAAACCAGAGGGACTTGCACCCAAACCCTGCGCAAGCCAAGCTTGGAAAACAAGGATCAATCTGGGAAAGCTAAGGGCCTGGAACCAAACCCAAACCCAAACCTTACGCACGCAGAACTTGCTGAAAACGCAAGGTCTCCAACACGCCCCAAACCTTCACGTGCTTTGTCAGGATACCCTACCCAAAGGGTCCATGTAGCCCTAAAGTAGTTATATGGGAACCCCTTTGGGCCTTAAGTATATTTTATATAGCTACATGGACCCTTTGGGCTAGCAGCCACCCACGCATGCCTTGCTACCCAAATCAAACATGAGTCAATGACGCGCATGCATTGTTCATGATCTCAAAGCCCAAAAAAACACACCACAGGACCGGAATGCAATCAGAAATCAAGGAAACCCTAAACCCCAAGAGGTGTAGGTCAGGATGGAGCGCCAGCAGGGTGGACTCATACACTTCGGGGTGCGCGTCTGGGCCAGCGCAGCCCGTCGATCAGACACCATTAACCGTAAATCCTGAACCCAAGCCCCAAACCCACAACAAACATTAACCTCAAACCTAAAGCCGCAGATTCTGGACCTTTGCCTTCTCTATCTGGGGCCTGGAGGGGGAGCAGGGGAAGGTAAAAAAGAAAGTTACTATAGAGTTTAGGGTTAGGGGTGCTATCATATTCTGTCTTTGTCCGGATTACGCAGGGATAGTTAGGGACCTGCACCCTAAACCCTAAGCGATGCCTAGAATTTCCCATTTCCTGTTTATTCCCCCAAAGCAGAAAGTCCTCGGAGGGGCGCCTTGCCATGTTGGAGCAAATTTCTGCTCCAACTGTGGAATCTGGGTCTTTTTTGGACAGCTGTTTGACATTTTGAGGGTGTAGGGTCTGAAGTTCTTGTTGATGCCAAGAATCCTGCATGACCTTAGTTGCCTCAGCACGCTATCATGCGTTATATCCCAGGCTATGAGGTACTGGGTTGCACGAAGGATCTTCTTTGAGTATCAACTCCAGAGAGTAGAGGGCTGGGAAGTTGAGAATGTAGGGTTCAGAGAGGGAAGTATGGGCGTGGAGGGTTTAGGGTTAGGGGTGGGGAGTCGTGTTGAGGTTCTGGATTTAAGTTGAATGCTAGTATTGCGCCACATGAGAAGGTATGTTTCGATCTTGTTCATGGACAAGCCAAAGTCTTACATCACAGAATAAGCCTGAATCTTGGCAATCTTGTAAGTGTAATGCCTCCCGTAATGTTAAACGTTAGGCCCCTGCCTACCACCAACACCAAATATACCATTTCGCTGAACGTAGATGGTCTCGTGTATCTTGCCATGCGCACGGCAGCTGTAGAGGCCTGGGCCTACCTAGAAAACAAGTAGCGCGTAAGGCCCACACGTATGCTATACTTTCCCGATGTCCAATTCTAGGTCCCTAAATAATTTATTTAGGGACCAAGTAGTTGTATGCAGGGGTAGCTAGGTTTTCAAGGTAAACCGAGACTGCATGGTCACTAGCTCACTAGCTTGATCCAGGAAAGAGACTGGGACTGGTGGCCGTGGCAGGCCTGAGCTTTCGCAAGCTGTTTATGAGGTCTTGGGTGTATAGTTAGGGTTTAACCCTGTGCTAGGCCCCTGAACCACGTCAATCATTTCATTACGGTTGATATTTAGTGCCTCGCCTTTGTATACTAAGTTACCATATTCCCAAGGTATAACGAGTGCAGAGCCAGGCAGGATTTTGAGTATCCATCGTAGTAGTTTCCTTCTTGATCATGAGCTGATGAGCCCTTCGAGAAGTATGAGCCCTGAAGAATAAACCTAAACGCGAGAGTACCATAGCGTCCTAGATCATATTTTGGGGTGTATCGGAGGTATCTTAAACAGGAACTATGCAAGGAACCTAGGACCATGATGTGACTAATCAGCTAGGCTTCTACATTACCCATTTTCCTGCCAACTTAACGGTTGTTTGGCAGGTGCTCCTCGAACTGTGAGCCCCAGCCGCATCCCGGATGCATGGTTTAGAGAGCTTTGACCAAGATCCGCAAGTACCTACCATGATGTCACTAGGTGTTAGGTAGGAAAACACCCAAATGATGACCAGATCATAAACTATATCTCCTATAGTTACCACTCTTGCGCAATATAGCCACGTAGCAATAGCCTGTATCTGCATCATCTTGGAGTTCACGGCTACTGTTCCGGGATTCGGGAGGTAGCTGCAATCCAAAGCCCAAGCCTGAACTCTGCCGGCCATGGCTGGGCTGACTCAAGCCACGAGACTCAAAGTTTCTGGTAGTCATAACATAGTACGTGTAACAACAGTGGGATGGTGATAACCGCGATACTGATGGCATACATAGGAGTTGGTTGTCACTAGCCTGGGCGGCTCACGCTGTTACTACTTCTCCCACCACCACGACGTCTACTGCTACTACACCACCTGCTGATGCTTCCGACTTCTTCGTCGTGATAGAGGCCGTAGTAGAAAGTGCTCCTGTAGTAGCAGTAGCAGCAGCAGCAACAGCAGCAGTAGTAGCAGCAGCAGCACTAGTAGTAGCAGCAGAAGCAGTGGCAGCAGTAGCAGCGGTGGTAGAGGTATTGGTGGTGGTGGTGGTGGTGGTGGTGGTGGTGGTGGTGGTGGTGGTAGTAGTAGTAGTAGTAGTAGTAGCAGCAGCTGTAGCTGTAGCTGCAGCTGTAGCTGTAGCCGAACCAGAAGAGGTGGTTTTTGTAGCAGTGGCAGAGACACTATGTAGTGGCGTAGTAATAGTAGCAGTGGCAGTTGGACTTGGAGTAAGAGTAGGAGTAGGAGTAGTAGTAGACGCAGTAGTGGCAGTAGTATTTTATAGTGGTAGCAGGCAGTGGAAGAACTAGCACCGGTACCTGTGATAGTATTGGTACTGGCACAAGCACCACTACTAGAAAAAGTTTCAGAAGACTCTAAGAATCCAAGCAATTGTCTCCGTCAGCAAACCCTCATAGCAGTAGAAGCATTGATGCCGTCCTCGTCGTACAATATGGGAGGACCCTACACCCCCAACCCCCACGGCCCTGAACCGTGACAGCACCACGATTCCTTAAATCTTAACAAGACCCCACAGAGCCCTTTAACTCGCAATCCTAAAAAAGCCTTAAACCCGTAAACTTTACATAATTCAATTCCTAAACATCTTCATCCTCAAGCCCCTTGACCCTTACAACCCCTAAACCCTTCTTTGAGATCAACCACCGCGATGGGCTCGCTCCGTCTCACCGCCGACACGCGCAGGCACTTTGATTGAATTGAGTCATAATCAGGAGTCCATAGGGAAATAAGTCGGTACATATATATGCATACAGGAGTACAGCGATATATAGCGGTTTGTAGGTTTAGGGTCCAAGTACCCAAATATTGGGTGGTCACGTACAAATGCTATAATCTGAGTGGTTGTACCTAAAACCCTAATGATTGAAAATGTGTGTGGGGCTGCCATGCACATCCCATCGTGCAAAATCGCTCCTTCTCGCGCGTGGGCGCAGTCACCATATAATATACTCTTTGCAACCCAGGGTCTTTATTTATCCAAAGCATGCTTTAGTTCTACAAGGTCAGAAGGATATTCAAGCGCAGTGTATTAACCCTGAACCATCCAAAACCCTTAAACCTAAACCCTAAACCCTAAACCTAATCTAGAAGTTTTGAGGTGAGGCTTCAGGGATGAACGTGAGGGTCCGCAAGGGCCGTCAATTCATGGGTACCCTCCGGCCTATACCAGAGCCCTCCTACAGTACCCTATAAATTAATTGGGTGATATAGCCACTTAGGCCTAAATAGAGGGTGGTTGGAGGGTGTAGTAACTGTATGGGTTATAGAATGATTGAAGGCTGTTTATGTATGTATGTATGTACTTACGTACGTACGTATGCATGTATGAACGCATGTATGCATACATGCGTGTATGCATGTATGCATGTCTGCATGTCTGCATGTCTGCATGTCTGCATGTGTGCATGTGTGCATGTGTGCATGTATGCATGTATGCATGTATGCATGTATGCATGTATGCATGTATGCATGTATGTACGTATGTACGTATGTACGTATGTACGTACGTACGTACGTACGTACGTATGTATGTATGTATGTATGTATGTACGTATGTACGTACGTATGTACGTATGTATGTATGTATGTATGTATGTATGTAGATCCAGATGCACAGGGCGTTGGGGTTGACCTGATGCGCCTCTGAAGAGCAGGTTTGCGGGCTTTCTCCTCAAGACAGGG
>CAJNIZ010045764.1:26858-43001 GCA_905231905.1 Symbiodinium pilosum | reverse complement strand
TTAGGGTTAAGGGTTTAGGTTCTATAGGCTAATGTGCCTACCTGGAGAAATTCCGGCGCAAGATTCATCGGACTGCTATGGATCATGCCCCTGTCTTGTCCCATGCTTAGGTGGGCCAATAGTCCCGAAGCCCTAAACCCCAAACNNCCTAAACCCTAAATCCCGAACCCTTAAACACTGAACTCCTGAGTCCTGATGTACGAGGACTACAGAAACGCCTACGAATGTTTCAAGGAATTGCCGCCAAACTGGCAGTGCAGGCCAGGCCTGAATATGGGGTTTAGGGTTCATGGTTTTGGATTTAAGGTTTAGGGTTTCAGCTTCCCCTTGAATGGGAATATAGGGGTTTTACCGGGGATAGATTGGGATCATGGAAAAGGAAAAGAACATGGAAGCTCCTATTTGAGCCATAGTCTAAACTCCTAGTATTCCCATTAATAAACCCTATAATAGTCCCTTATATAATCCCCCATATAACCCCCTTCAAGGAGTTTAGACTATAGCTCATTTAGGGTTTCGGGTTTTGGGCTATGTGGTTTGTCAAGCCAGCATCGGAGTTTATATGGGGACACTTAGGTTTTAGGGATTTAGGGCTGATGGGCAATTAAAAAGGACAGCATGGGATTAGGGTTTAAGCTTATGCAATGATAGTGTTTTATTGGGTGAACATGAGCTCTCAGGTCAGAGGTGTCAGCCCCTCATATGGGCCCTGCGGCCTTCCATACTAGGGGCCCGCGGTTTCAACCTTAGATGAGCTACCTTGTCAACCCAGCTAGCTGACTTCGTCTGGACACATCTGCGGTTTAGGTTTGACAGGGCCCTAAACCCTAAACCGGAAGCAACGATGAGTTTTTCACACCTGACACAGCGTCTGTAAGGGAAGCTGAAGGGCTTTTACAAAAGCAGCGGTCCACCTTATCTACCACTTGCTAGGGTTTGGGGAGTGTGTGTAATCCATATTCAGCCTAGATAGAATGAAGTGTGACGTTAAATCTGTGGAAATTCCCAGCTGTCGGCCGTAGCTGAAGGTCGGGCTGAGATGTTTTTTTCCGCCCATGGTACCGTTTCCGCCTTGAATCCCAAATGCCACCCTATCCAAGGACATCTTTGTGGTCAAGGCGGTTTTCCACCATGCTAGCCCTGAAGCCTAAGTTAACCCCACATCCCAGCTTACCTATAAACCTTGTTTCCTCAACCCTTTTGCCCAAACGCTTGACCCTGAACCCTATGAAGCCTGAACTCTAGACCCTGAACACTTCAAAGTCCAACTTATCCCAGCAGGTCGGAGACTGTCGAATTAGAGATTAAATGTCTCGAAGGACTGGGGAAGAGCAACCGGACCCCTAAACCCTAGGGTTTAGGGTTTAGGCTAAATCCCAAAACCCAAAAAGAGTTGTTTCCATTTTGTTTTTCAGTAAGTATATAGTTTCGCCCCTAAACCCTAAGGCTTTACAGCTGAGGGTCTAGGGTTCGTTGGGTTTACCGCTTTTTCTGTCTTCAGGGTTGAGGGACTACGTAGGGCTCAGGGCTAGGGCGGCATATGGCTTTCGGGTGCTATTGTTTGCGAAAAACAACGCTTAAAGGGTGCGCCGACATTCAAGAAGTGGTTGGTTGCTGGCCAGCCTGGCCATCTACCAATTCGAGATGAAGGAATATTTGACCACCCCCATAATCCCTAAACCCTACATCCTATATACTGTCCTGTATAACCCCATTAAGGAGTTAGACTATAAATAACCCATATGGTTGATGCTTGGAGGCTCACATGAAGCCATCCCAAATGCCCTATTCTGGCTGTATTGGTTGTGGTTTTGCCAGAGCCTAAGGTTCACGGATAGTTAGAAGTGCGCTTATAATCCGACAAGTCAGAGTGACGTCGCCTGAGCCCACTTTAAATTAGGGTTTAGGGGTTAGGATTTAGAGTTCAGGGTTTGGGGTAGAATGTGTCTCCAAAATGTTCTAATTGCTGGCTTCGGAATGCTTATGTTTTGCCAGGTAAGCATGAAAAAGGAGAGAGCTTATTGAAACAATCGCTATATATACATTATGTATGTATGTATGTATGTATGTATGTATGTATATATGTATGTATGTATGTATGTATGTATGTACTTATTATGGTAACTTGTTGGGGCACAAGTGGGGTGGTGGGGTGAGGATGTTCCCATGGGCCTAGGCAGGGCACACCCAAGTTACACCCACAAGAAAAGCGCTTTCGAAATACTGGGTCGCTGTTAAGGAACTTAAATGAAGTTACTATATTGGGGAAACCCCATTATTTACTATATATACCCATTATGGTAACTTAATTTAAGTTCCTTAACAGCAACCCAGAATATATTTGCCCAGCTACGGACAGGATTTGCTTTATAATTCTGAGGTGTACGTACTCGAAACCCAACGAGCAGCTAAGACTACATGAATTTCTTGGGCCCAGACAGGCAGCCTCATGGGTTCCCCTACTACCCCCTCATACTACCCCACCTCGGGCGCCCCTTAACTAGAATTAGTTCAAGTTTCTGTAGGGGGAGTTTAGCGGGGTTCACTCGGGGCACCCAGGTGTAAAGCAATCCCCAAGGCCCACGGCCCAAGACAAAGCAGGACTGGGCAAGCATGATGCTGCCGCACGAAAGCTCATGTCTACCCTTCCGGACACCGAATCGCGAAACTCGCCCGGTTATAGTTTCCCTTAAGTAGATAGAATATGGGGTATATGGGGATCTTATTATAAATATACCCAAAGCCATTATGGGGATCTTATTATAAATATACCCAAAGCCATATTCTATCTACTTAAGGGGGACTAACATTGGTTTGGCGGGATGGTGGGGGTATGTTTTGTTTTAGCGTATTGGCGCCTTGGTAGGTTTCCGGGATCTCAAGTTTGGGGACTTGGGGGTTTCAAACCCAGGCATCCTATTTGTTGCTTGGGGCTCTAAGCCTTAGCCTTATTTGGGAGATCCAAGAGTGACTGATCATGGAGTTTTAATTCCATTTCCTGGGCTAGCATTATTGGGCTCACTTTTTTTTGGAAGGGGGCCTCCATAAACAAGGACTAAAGCGTGTTGAGATCTACATTGAGTTTCCCTACAGGCCACTTGTCTAAAGCCACTCGTCTTGGTGCGGCTTTTTGCGGCTTCCATGCCATCTTAGGGAGGGTTGGGTTCAGTGTGCTGCAGGTGGCACGTTTAAGTGTTCAGCCTAGTTTCTCACAGCACAAACAGCTCGCAAGACCAAACGGAGATACGAGAAACTGCTTCCACCAGGTATCAGATGTTGCACCCGTCCTTGTTAGGTATTGGAAGCTGCCTCAAACTCACGAGCTGGTGGCTGCTCAATGCCATCCGTAAGCCCAGGCAAATTCTGCTTTGCAACACGTCGCGATGCTAACTCGAGTTCCGAGAACCGCAAAAAACTGCAAAACCGCCTCTTAAGCCCTTATAGACCCTGGAGCCATAAAACCTTGAAGTCCCCAACCCTTGAATCCAAAACCTAAAATCCATATAACCCATTATAGTAGATTCCATGCTCTTTTTCCACTATCCCCATATAACCCCAATATAACCCCTAGTACTACCCCAACGGCTGGTGCAGCATGCATCTCTTGAGCTCACTGCAGCTGCAGTCGCAAGGGTTCAGAGTTTAGGTGAGCACTTTCCAGCTTCGGATCGGCTGTGTTTACCGAGGTCAGCAACGCGAGGAAAGAGCAATGCTGCCCGGCCAACAGGTTGGGGTTCTGGTTTCTTAGGTTAATGGCTGACGGCTTAGAAATTTATGGTTGCGGTTTGACAAGGGCCATAGCCTTTGGTGTAGAGCTTTGTGGTACAAGGGATGTTCAAGCTTACGGCTTCATATTAGGCTCCTTGGAATTTATAGCCGGCCCCCAACAGGGCCCCCATAATCAATAAGGGCCTCGCAGCCTGCCATGGGTCTGAGAGGGCCTTGGGAAAAGATGAAAAGGAATGGTTTCGGTTCTGCTAGAATATCACAACAAATAGGGCCTTCCATGATTACTCCGGATCCTGAAGGGCCCACAAAATGCATTATCAAGGGCGTTTCTGTGCGCCAACATAACGTGATCTGCGCATTATGTACCCCAAGAGCCCATGAACCCTAGCCTGATGACTTAACATTCTTCAAGCTGATGACCAAGCCCACCCAGCATCACGTATGGAAGCCTTCAAGCCATACATCACGAGCTTTCTTGAGACCATTGAACAAAGACAGGAAGAGAATAGTAGCTTCCATTTTCTGTCCATTATCCCAATAGAACCCCAATATATACCCTTTAATATTATAGTAGTTTCCATGTTCTTTTCCATTATCCCTATATTAGTCCCCCTATATTACCAGTAAGCTCCCTATGGGGCACCTTTCAAGTTTAAGTGAAGTGGTGTAGAGGGCCACGCAAACTGAAAGTTCAGAATGCGCTGAAAGGACCTGCTAGGCGTTCGCTGCATAGCAGGATGCACAGAAGAAATAGAAGTGGGAACATATCATGATTTAATGTAAAGCTTGGGAAAGCCGCATTAGGGATTTGATGGGGAACATTTTGAAAAGTGCCCTGGCAGAACCGGAAAAGGTGTAACATGTGATCGTACTTCTCGCTGTCGTGATCAGGCCCGCAAGGTCATTCAGACAGGGCACCGAACATGGATTTCTCTAGAAGCCTCACTTGGGCTGGTACCTGTAGCATCATGCGGGTCGTAACTATGGTTGATGTGCATGCTACGGTCCTCAACTTTGAGTAAGATTACGTGCCCTTTTGGTCGTATCCGCTAAGAATATGACCTTTCTTGGTTCAAGAACCTTAAAACGGTCGTTTGCTTTGAAAGTCCCTCAAAAAATGAGGTCGCTTGGATAGCCTGGTAGGCTGGCGGCCTTCTTGCCCAAATCGTTCAGGTTACAACGTTCCAAGAACCAGGTAGAGAAGAACCCAAACTATAATCAGCTAAGAACTCATATCTTCTACTGTCTTATAATTATGGTTGAGAATAACATAGCTTCGTAAAACAAAAAACACACACACGCACACACCCAGCCTAGACCCACAGTCAGTGAGTTGACTACCGGCCCAGGAAAGGCTTCAAGCTTGCAAACAAGCCTCAGGTAGACCCCGAGTCGCTAGTCTGCAAATGAGCTATAGTCTAAACTCCTTAAAGGGGGGGTATATAGGGGATTAGGGTTTAGGGTTTAGGATTTAGCGTTTAAAGTTTAGGGTCTAAACTCCTTAAAGGGGGGGTATAGGGGATTGTATAGGGGACTACGATAGGGGATATTAAGGGGGATACTAGGAGTTTAGACAGTAGCTCAAATCAGATTTGAGGGCGTGGGGAGGTTTTGCAGCGTAGAAATTTCTATGGTAAGTAAGTACCTAAACCACCAAAATATGTAAAATGAAAGCCCTGAACCCATAACAACAGCCATAAAGGCCATTATTTTACATACTTTTGGTGTCCAGGTACAGGTTTATTTTAATTTTGAAGGCTGGAAGATATGCCTTCTCCCAAGCTGGTATTCAGGGTTTAGGGCTGAGACCGGCTAATCTGTGCAAACAGACACTCAACCCCCATTGCGAAACCTTAGGTCACAAAAGCTGAGCTTTCAACCAGTGCATCTCCTGGCATCATGTACACTTTTTTCTCTGTAGGTATGATTCAACAAGTAACAAGGCCTAGTCAAGATATTCATTTGCGTGCAAGGCCCTGTTCGTGCTTTGGACTGAAGTCTTTTATGAAGCAGCTTCAGTCGAATGGAAGTTTCCCAAAAGTCGGATGCCTTTGCGCACCCCCTAAACCCTCCCTATCATACTGTAATTCTTCGGGTATATGAGATATATAGGGTGGTGCACGATCCCCCCATTTCCAGCCAGATGTTCTGCAGCTCTAGCTAGAACCATTGGCAGGCCTGCAAGCATCCAAGTCTCCCTAAACCCTAAACCCTAAACTACAGTCTCTAAACCTCAGCTCCCGCGCCCTGACACGCCACGACACCCCCCTGTAATGTTGCTGCGTCCTGCCACGAGGACCTTGTTGGTTTACTTGTAAGTTTCTGTATATAGCTGTTTTTGCAAGCTGCTGGTTGCCAAAGCCATGAAGCTGCAAAAAGCCATCGAATCTAACTCAGATTACCCAACGTGATCATCTAAGGACACGAAGGAAATTCTTTGAAGATTTCAAGCACGAGATGCCCGAACAAGACATTGCCACCTGGCACGAGCTGGGCTGCACATAGGACTAGCTTCGTTCAAGATGTTTAAGGGTGGAAGCCTTAGCTGAAGGACCATAGAATTTACATGTGGGTGAGATTGTGTTATTGGTACGTATGCATGTTGGTTTCGCCTTGTGGGTCTTACGGTGGATGGAAAAGTTTGAAATGTCAGAATACTGAAGCTCTGATGTCCAGGGTATAGGGTACAAGGTCGTAATGGTTGAGGAAGTTGACACGTCGTGGCTGGTTAAATTGTGAAACCTCAGTCATGAGTGCTGAGAGTCCGTGCTCTGTTAGTCTTGTTCTGGCGGTCCAGGGAGCCCAGATGGAAAAAGGGTAAGATTTCCTCCGTCCAGTACCTCAAGCCCTTTACTTCATACTGTGCTGTGCCCACCCTAAGCCCTCAACCGATATTATAGTCAGAAGTAGATAGAATATGGGGTATATGGGCATCTTAGAATATACCCAAAGCCATATTCGATCTACTTAAGGGGGCTATAAACCTTAAAGAGGACTTCCGGCCCAGGACGCCTGTCTACAGCCGTAGGAAGCTTGTGAAGCTTGGCAAGGGCATAGGGTTTAGGTGTTAGGGTGTTAGGGTTGAGGTCCCTTAGCCTGAGAGGGTCAGAGCCCATACTTTTCAGCAGCTTCAGCCCAAACATGGGAGTCTGTGTGCTTCCTGTTGCTGGTTGCTCATGGTGAAAGCAGGAATGGATCCCTATAGTAGCCCGTATATCTCCCTCAATAGGAAAGCAAGTCAAGGTCCTCCCGCTGTAGGGTCTCCACCACAAGCCTTTCTACAAACTTCATTGGGAAACATAATCGTGACATCTTACGACACATAATAAGACTGACCCTGCATTGCATGTAGCCATGCAAATGGCAAAAACAAACAAAAGCTAAGAAGCCGAGCAAGCAGTAACTTTTACCTTTTCCGCGATTACCATCTCAAGATCAATCTACTTTCGGCTAGGGCCAGTGAACTCAGCAACTAGGACAACTGCCGGTGGCCCGGCCATAAAAGCAAGCTGTCGACAAAACAGGCGTATAGGCTCATAAACGGGCATTTCCAGAAAGATCTTTCTACACCTTTCATATCTGTTCTCGAGGGGTCAAATAGTTCGAACCTACTATGGAACCCAAATCTTGCAAACTAAGCCATACATCCCTGGATATCCCTGTTCCTTAGGGACTAAGCCTTATATCCCTGAATATCCCAATCCCTTAGAAACTAAACTCTACATGTCTATCCCCACTTCCCTTTTGCATTTTAGATGCTGATCCTCTGGGCAGAGCTGGGCGATGAAGATGCGAAGCAGATCTGCGAGCTCTTCCTGCAGTGCGGGACCGCCTTTGATCCTTGTTTAGGGTTTAGGGTTTCGGGGTTTAGGGCCCAGGAGCTCTGCAATTAGAATTCGTGAGCTGAGCCAGGTAGATATCCAGGGCCCTCTGGAATACCCGGTGTTCCCCTTGCAATGCCTTGTTGTAATTCCCCTGTAATGGTCCTTCTGAGGGGGGTCTACGCTATAGGTGAGTCCTCCAGAAGCGTATCCTAAACCTTTATAACACCAAAGCCCCAACACCCCAAGACACCCTAGGTCACAAAGCCTCTACACCAATTCCCACTCAGGCCCCCATATTCCGTAATAGTATAGTTCCTATGCAAACCCAGTTGCCATTTGATTTTTCATTCTTTACCATTTCATTTCATTCTCCATAACTCTTTGCTTTTTGTCAACCCCCCAACAACACCCTCCAAGCCCCTGACCCAGAACCCCAAACCCTGAACCCTATACCGTAATTCCTGAACCCTAAACCCTGAAGCCTAGACCCTGAACCCTACACCCTGAACCCTAAATCCCTGAACCCTAAACCCTAACCCCAAAATCCCAAGCCCTAAAACCCTAAACCCCTAAATCCCAAGCCCCTGAGACAGGAAACCTTTGGCTGCCGTAGCTGCGGCCTCGGAGCTTGGAGATCCGGAGTTGGCCCTGACCACCTTCCAAAAGTGCCTCCTGGCTTAGGTTTATAGGGTCTAGGGTTTTGGGGTTTAGGGTCTAGGGTGTAGGATTTAAGGTTTAGGATTTAGGGTTTAGGATTTAGGGTTTAGGGTGTCTAGGGTTTTGGGGGCTCAGACTTTGGGAATTAGTGGTTTAGGGACCGCCTTCCAACGGTGCCTCCTGGTTCAAAACTTAGGGCTTCGAGTTCCTGGCTCAGGACTTAGGGTTTTTGAATTTCGGGCTTATATAGGGGTTTTGAATTTAGGGCTTTCGAGTTTAAGGTCTAAAAAGGGTTTAGGGGACCTCCTTCAGGAAGTGCCTCCTGGCTCAGGACATGGGCTTATCAGATGCTTGTCAGGGAGTTGTCCTTTGCACTGTTGGGCTTGCAGCCTTAAACCATGTTATAAATCCTGAAGTAAGGAACTTGAGAAGCCCAAAGCCCCAGGCTACAAACCTTGAGGGTACAAACTTAAAGTCTTTGAGTTCAGGGTTCAGGGACTCGCATCTTTTTGAGATGTCTAGTGTTTGCGGTTCTCAGAAAGGAAAGTGGTTTCATATGTCTGCTAATGTCCTCTGGGCCCACTTTCTTGCAGAGACCCGCGGGAGGCCAGATGCAAAAAGAGATATTGGGACCCTATCTTTCATATCCCTTTAGTCCATCTCCCCAAACCAAGCCAAAACGAGCGCAACGTCGGCCTTATTTGAGTTTTTTCAGGAGGGGGAGAAGAGGGGTCCAGGGTGCAATCTTACTTGGATACAGATACTGGCATCTTCGAACAGGACAGCTGTCTTTGTAGGGCCACATTTTGCGGCACTGTAAGTTTTGGAGCGGGGGTTGTGTTTAAGCGTTCAGGATTTAGGGAAATAGTTGTTCACCTTTTTTTTTTCGGTCTCCCGAAGACATCGCGGGAGGTCTCCCGGTTGGCGCCTCCACGTGAAGAGTCTGTTTACGTTCGTTGTGCAGGCGTTTATTCATTACTTCCTTCTGTTCATAGGCGTGGAAGTCAGCACAACAGAACAGGGAAGATCAATGACACCACCCTTGATTCTCCATAAAGGTGAATGTAGCAGTCTAGTGAAGAGCAATCATAATGGTACTACGAATGAGTAAAGTAGATGCAGCTTCCCGAGTTTCAAGATGAGTGCCGGATGTGGTTGACGCCGCCTTCAAGCTTTTCACACGTAAGCTTCCAAAGCCAAAGGTCTGAAGGACCCTAAGCCCTAAACCCTAAACCCTAAACCCTAAACCCTAACCCTACACCCTAAACCCTAAACCCTCAAGCTACCAAACCCCTAGAACCTCAAACCCCTGCGCCCCACGCCCAGCGGCCTAACACCTCTAGAAGCTCCTACCCAGACCCCCGCAGGGATCGAAACGTTTTATCTGTTAGAAAACTGGCTTTGGGTTCAAGCCCTAAATCCTAAACCTCAACCCTCTTACTGTATGGGTTCATATAGAGGGGATCTTTAGATCCGCCCCACAATTCTGGGCAAACCCAAACGCATGCGGATGCCAAGGCGAAGCAACGTGGGAGGACCTGCAAGTCCTGTTCAGAGTTCGAGGGGTTTGAGGATTGTCGAGGGTTTGCGGTTTAGGATTTGGGGATCAGCGTTTAGGGTGTTCTCTGTACGCAGAGCGTCGGGGCTTTGGACGGAGGGCTCGGTTTTAAGGTTGTGCGTTTCAAAAGTGTCCTTTTTTCTGCAGGCGTCGAGATGATCCCCCTCCAAAGCAACACGACTTTTGCAACGTCGACCCCAGCATAGGGGAGCACCGCCTTGGAAATCTAGGCCCGGCAAATCCAAAATCCTAAGCTGGTCTTTGAGGGGCACCGTGTTTATGAAACGCCCACCAAACCTTAATTTCTACGATCGTTACTGGCGCTAGTACCATGACTATTTTTATCAAAGCGGCGCAGAGGACTGGATCGCCTACACTTTGGATATCCTGCTTACAGCAGTCCAGCAGAAGAAGTTGAGCCGCTGGGCAGTTGAGCAATCACCGGATATTGAATGGGGTCCCCCTATTTTGGTAATATTGGGATAATGGAAAAGAAAATGGAAACTACTATAATGGGTTGTATAGGGATTATAGAGTATGGGGGATATCTTGGTTTCCGAAAATTTGGTGTACCATTTTGGGGATCCCCATAATAAGGATTATAGTATTTTGGGGTCTATATTGGGGTCCCATTTTTTTCGGAAACTACCATGGTTTTGCGGTTGCAAGGGGAGGCTCGAAGATTAGGTACATTGGGATTATATGGAGTCATGATAGCTCCTATGAAGGTTTAGAGAAGAGATACACTGGGATTATAGGGGATTATGAGGGCTCCAACAGAGGATTCTAAACACCAAGGTACAAACCAAATCGCTGCAGTGAAAAAAGCCAGCACGGATCTTCGACGCAGCCTTGGCTCAGGCGGGAGGGGTTAGGGGTTTAGGGTTGAGGGGGCTTCGGTTCGCCTACTGCTCCCCGTTGGCTTCAATACCTGCCCCTAATTTGTTTACCTAAGCTTATGGGAATCGAGGGGAGTAGTGTAATTCGAGGAGGGTAGTCATGGAACCATACCGCAAGCTTATAGCCTTGAGTTGTTTTGCATAGCTCACTTTGGGGTACCTGGAACCTTTTGGGCAAATTTTGGTTTCACATCCTTTTTATAATGCTGTATATAGAGAGACCTACATGACCTCCACATTAACTTGTGCATAGTCAGCTACATAATTAGTGTGTAGTAGGGCCAGGAGCAAGGCCTCAGAGATCTGCAGCAACCGAGGTCTGCCGGATTGGGGTTGTTGGAGAGGTTTGGGGATTTAGGTTTTAGGGTTTTGGAAGTATCCAGCATTGAGATTCAGAGCTTCATACTGTTGGATTCTAGACTGTACACTTGCAACCTTCCGATTGGCAGCGTGTGAAGGTGATGTTGCTCAGGTTCGCCGCGGTTAGTTAAGTACTCCACCAGTGGTTACCTGCTTGTGCTGAATGGAGAGAGGGGGAATGGAGCCCCACAATAATCCTTATCTTTTGAAGGGCCGTTTCTGCAGGAAAACGCGCAAAAAGTAGATCTACTACACGCTAAAGCCCTAACACCCCCCCTCAACGCCAAGTTCACAGTACTCAAAGTCGCATGACCTAAGAGGACTCTCTGGATGACCTAAAAAGTCATGTTTTCCCATATAGGGGGCTTCCCAAAATTAGGGATACCATTTTGGAGGCCCCAACAATAAGGATTATAGTGCTTTCGGGTGTATTCAATTGGGGTCCCCTTGTTGATGGAAACTACCATATCGGGCGCGTTTGAAAAATTACAGGGCACTTTTGTCACCCTTCATAACCATGGGCTAGACTAGATTGGGGTCCACATTGGTCCCCCGTAATGCGTGAAACTTCTAGGTGAATATCAGAACGAGCTAGTCCGTTTGGACTACGTGGATGCGGTCTTGCTGCGCCAAGCTGGATACTGGGAGTCTTCTGAGGTATTGCTTTCCTCTTGCTGTTTATGGGGTTTATGCGCTGGGTTGCGTGATGGAGCGTGGGCGGTTTGAATTGTTGTGCCAATAGTAGTTATGCTGTTGGATCTGATTGATTTCCAAGCATCCAAGCATTGCAGTGATCAGGGGTTCAGGACCTAGCAATTTGGGTTCAAGGACGGGATATGAGCAGTAGGAGTGAGACTAGTGGGAGGAGGAGGAGGTGGAGTAGGAGCTGGAGTGGGGGAGGAGAAGGAGGATGTGGAGTAGGGAGGAGGAGCAGGAGTAGTAGCAGCAGCAGCAGCAGCAGCAGCAGCAGCCCCGACTCCGTTCGGTCTCAAAAGCCTCTAGGTACTCGTGTTTTTTTTATCTGACCTGCAGTGAAGTATCTTCGTTTTGGGGGTTTTGACAAAGTACCAAGTTGGTCTTATGGCGGGTTCTTGCCTGATATGCTATGCGCTGCTGAGAGTTGCCGATCCCCCTGGCACTGCAGGAGATGTCTCGAAAGATCCCCTCAAGCGCCCTGGCTGAACCCAGTAAATACCCGTGCAATGAGTCTGGGAAAGGTTCTGCCGGACCTGCTTCAAGACTTAATGGTTCAACTTTGGCACTGCAGCGCAATATCACCAAAAAGCACCTAGTGCCCAAGTTTGCAGGTCCCCTCCCTCCCCACCACATTACAGGCATTCCTTCTGAAACTGTCCTTCTTCGTGGATGCTTCAGAAGGGTCTGGTTCCCGTGAAATAGTCTAAAAAAGTAGATCTCCCAAGATGGTAGCCTACATTACCATACATAATTTTATAGCCCAGTGGATCTATTTAGGTCCTCCTCGGGGTCTGGAAACCCTTAGACTCTTAACCCTAAATAGTACAGGTTCGATTTCAATGTCCAGTTTACCTAGATAACCCCTATATACCCACCTTAGCCCGCTTCGTGCGAGGCTCCGGGCATCCTACACGTCCGTCCAAGTCTCCTCAGAGTTGAGCCTGTGCTTTGGCAACTGGGCTTGAACCTTAGGGTTTAGGGTTTTCGGTATTTGGAGGTTATTTAGGAATAATGGAAGAAAAAAGGATACTTACTCTTCAGGGCTTAGAGTAGAACAATGGGAATATGCTGAGGGGGGGGGGGGGGGGTGGTATGAAGACTTTTGCGGCCTACACCCTAACTCGGAAGAACCCATGCGCAGTGAATTGAAAATGCTTTGAGTTCGTGGAAGAGGCTCCTGAACAGGTTTATGTTCGAACCACAGCTTCAGGAGTCCTAGGCCAATTATGCAAAGTCCGCTTCAATGTGTTTCGGTTTTGAGGTCCTAGTAGAATCCCGACCATCCCCTTTAAGTCAATGCACAGAGCCCTCAGAAGAGCGTGAAGTTTAAAGCAGAAACTATCTTCTAATTGTATGGCTGCTTTGATTTTAGCGGGGTCATACTGTTTAACAACGAAGTGGCCAGGCATTTTGACAGATATGCCTACATTTGACCTTGCAAGTTTGACCTTGCGAGTCAGGAGAAGAGCTTGCGCTGGCAAAGTGTGCCAAGGCCCTGTCAGTGCCGAGTGTGTTGCAAAGTAGAGTTTCATTAGCGAGAACAAAGATTCTGGGCAGCTTATATGAGAGCGGAACCATACTTGTATCAAGTCAGGCTTTTGGAGTACTTCTTGAAATAAGCTACCTTTGAAATCCCGAGCAAACATGGGGACCATATTGGCAGCTACCCCGGTGCAATGTTTCTCTAGGGATGATTGTAATTCTGTATCGAAGGAGGGGAGGGGCTTCATAGTGCGTCTGATGGAGCATGAGCAGTAGATCTGACAGGCGCGCCTACATGGTCACGCTTACAAGAATCTTCTTCAAATGCGCTCAAACCTTGAACTGTAAGCCGTGGATCGTACCTGTAGGGCCCGAAACCCTAAGCCCAGTCGTTAGACCGTTTAACCCCACAACCCCGAGTCCTAAACCGTAAGCCACAGAATCTAGCCCTCCAACCTTCTTCTCACTTCCTGTTTCTTAGTAGGGGGTATGGGAAAATATTAGAATATGGGGAATATATTATGTAGGGATTATACTCCCATATTCCCTTGTAAGAATCAGCAAGTTTATTTGTGAGACAGGTAGCAGATGCCACGTGGACCTTGGAACAGCTCGACTGGTACATCAACAAGGCGGGTGCTCATAGGATCCTGCGCCACCCCCCCCCTACATGCCGCCCACCCACCCCCACACGCCTAACTGCAACCTTTTTTTATGCCTACCTAAACCCTAAAAGTATGTAAAATAATAGCCCTAAACCCATAATGACAGCCATAAAGGCCATTATTTTACATACCTTTGGGTTCCAGGTAAGCCCCACGCCGCCTTCATCAGAACCCCAGGAAGGTGACAGTCATCATCCAAGCTCAAGATCCCAGACTTTTACACGAATAAGGGAGGTTTTGCCACACCCATTTCTTCCGATTCCTCAGTGGGGAAGCCTCAAGTGTGCTTATATGTCTTGTATTCCTGGGGCCCTCAGGCACCTAGATTTTGAAAAAGCATACTGTTTCAAGCAGTGTCAGGTATAAGAAAAGCATACAAGTGCTACATGGGTGGCAGATCGAGACCTTGGTGTGTTTCGTTGCGCGGAGACCATCGGGGTTGGGGTTTGGGGGTCTAGGGCTTATGGTTTAGGGCTTGAAATCCCAATCCTAAATCCGAAAGCCCCAAAAACTCTAAATCCGAAAAAACCTTTAAAAGCACCGTTAAACTCGCTACACCCCGAAGGTGTCCAGTGGAAAAGAGATCCAGCCGCTTCTGGAAGGCTGCTACCAGGCCAGATCTTTGGGTCCGACTGTTTAGTCAGTGTTTCGGCTTGAGGGTTTAGGGCTTAGGGTTTCAATAACTGATAATTAAATATTCCCCTAATTGGTATCCGAGGGGGCATGGATTTCAGGAAGTCGGGATTTTGGGACTCTTGCGCCCGAGAAATTAAGATGGGAACTAATTTCCGTTGTTGTGCACCCAAATCCTGTTCAAGTCAGATCATCAATTTGTTGTTTTTGCTGTTGGCATAGTACCTGTAACCAGTATGGATTCCTGCTACTACCCCCCCAGCCCCTTGCATTGGGGGTATCGAAGGGTACTAAGTGCCAATCACAGTTAGTTGAGGGAAAACCTTGAGGGGAGGGTTACCTGAACCCCAAAACTAGGTAAAATAATAAGCCAAAAACACCAAAATACAGCCCAAAAGGCAATTCTTCTACATACTTTGGGGGTTCAGGTAGTAGAGGGGGGGGACTAGCGGGAGGCTCGGGGTTGTTCATCCATTGCCTTTCTGGTGCTGAAGGGGGAGTGGGGGAAGCTTCAGGCTATGTGAGGAAGCCAAACCCCTTTTAGGGGGAATTTGGAACTACTTACCTGGTTTAGGGTTTATAGGGTCTATAGGGTTTATAGGCTTTAGAGGGTTTATGGGGTTTAGGGTTTAGGGCTTATAGGGTTTATAGGGTTTAGGGTTTTAGGCATGGTTTGTCGCGTCTGAGGCCGGATCAAAGCTGCAGCAAGTCCTGTACCAGGACATTCCTTTCACGGGTCCAAGTACAGTCCCCCTTCAGTAGATGGACTATGGCGTATATTGGTCTCATTGTGATTTTTGGGAGGTTCATATTTTATCTGCTAAAGGGGGACTGCTAAAGGGGACTATACCCAAGAGTTGTGTAGAGAGGTCTTGCTTAATCGTGATTGCGCGGGAAGTTTGTAGAGGTATATGATCAGTGGATAAGGGAGCGGCTTGAGTTTCTGAAGCCTTTGTTGAAGCCTTTGCTGCCTCTAGGTTTTGCTGCTGTTTGAGTGCAGTACGGTAGGAAGAAAAGCTGCAATTCCGAAACCCTAGGCCCTAAACCCCAAGTAGTACTTTTCATTTTCTCTTCCATTATCCCTATATAACCCCTATATATCCTTTTAAAGGGATCTAGGGTTTCCATTTTCTTTTCCACTATACCCCAACAATCTACTTACAACCCCCCCCTCACCTATTATATCTCCTTTTAACGAAGAAGAAGGAGCTTAGCAGCCTGCGAAGAAAGCGCGGTCATGAAACTGTGAGGTCCGCAGGGGCCTCTTGGCCATGAATGGTTAGTTTAGCTGTTTAGGGTTTAGGGGCTCAGGATTTAGGGTTTGGGGTCACTGCTGGAGGTTTCAGGGTTTCATGAATATTCCGAATCTGTGGGTTTCCAACATATTCAAGGCTGCCTCTTGGGGATCTTATACTCAGGATTGCAGTAAATTCGGGGTGTATATGCGGGAAGCCATTTTTTTGGGGGAAATTTCATGTAGCATGATCATGCTGCTTGACCAGAAACATATGTTTCAATAGGGGGTGGGGGATTTTTGTGGAATTTTGCCAAGGATGGTTACGGTGACATTTTCTAAATAGGTAGTTCTAAATAAGTAGAGGGCGGCCAACCCCAGCGTGCCACGGAGGTAGTATAAAAGA
>CAJNIZ010045764.1:0-26846 GCA_905231905.1 Symbiodinium pilosum | reverse complement strand
TATTTAAATCCGGATGTTTTCCTGTATAGATTCAATTCCGGATGTTTTTGTGGTGGGCGGCCGGACGCCATGCTTTGCGGAGGTAGTATAATATACCTGTTCGGTTGTTTACTGTTTAAACAGCGTCGCCGTACAGGTAGCCGGTAAAAACCAAGATGAGACAAACCCGCTCACACCTGCTTGAGCGAGAGCGGGATGCTGTGATTTGTTGAAGGCAAGGCCACAAGGCCATCCCCACACAATTTTGGTTTAGGGTTTAGGGCAGGGTTCAGGCATGGGTTCATGCCAGCAAAGGAACTTGCTTTTGGAGAAGCCGCCCCAAGAGAGCTTGGAAGAGATAGCTCAAGAGCCTCCAGAGCTCAGGCACCCGCACCCAAGAACTCTTAGTTCCTTTTGAAGACACTGGCAGCCCCTGGTGTGTCTTGCTCCTCTTTGTTCATTTTTTATAGTTTACATGATTCACGGCCGGGGGGCTTAGCAACGGAAGAGCATACCGCAGAAAAAGCATCAACGCAACTCATGACTCACAACTGCCGCAAGTCCTCTTTGTTTTTTAAGCGGGAATCTTCGGCAAAGTGCTTCGAGGACCCTTGAAATCCTGAGCCGTCTTCTTTCTTCTTGGGACCATGCCCCGTAAACAATTGGGAAATGCACCGCCAGAGCGGCCTTGTTGTTGGATATTAAAACAGGTGCAGGAACAACATGTTTTAAATTCTAAGAACCCAGGATAAGAGGCCGGAGCAGGCATCGTAAACCTGCAGCCTCAGCAGAGCGGCTACACGTAGGGGACTGAAAAGCTCAGGTCCTGGCCAAGGAGCACCGCCTGGCCTCCCATTCTGAGATGGTGAAGGTGCTCGGCTTCTCACATTGGGGGGGGGGGAAGAAAGAAGTACCTTCACCCCAAAAGTACGTAAAATAATGGCCTTTGTTGCTGTTGTTATGTGCTTAGGGCTATGTTTTACTTATTTTTGGGGTTCAGGTAATGGTAAACTACAGTTTGAAGGATATTTGTAGGGCTGCCATAGGGTGCCATTCCCGTATTCCTTGCCCTACGCCCTAAATCCTGAATGGTAGCTTTTTTTCCATTCCTTTGTTACCTACTCACTGTTTGACAGCCTGTAAATTTGCCCGAAACCCTCAGCCCTAAACCCTATATGCCTATGTTCCTATGTTCCCAATGCATGTTCAGCCTGCTCCCTACCCTAAAACCCTAAACCCGACTAGCAGCCGGTAACTTACCGGAATGCTCCACAGCCTAACAACCCCTGTATATGGTCCTCCTGAAGTAGATAGAGTATGGCTTTGGGTAAATATAATCAGACCCCCCTTATACCCCATATTCTATCTACTTAAGGGGGAATATAAACCTCAGACACTGCTCCATAGAAACACTTGAGCACCTAGGAGATCTATTTTTTAGATTCCTCCGGGGGTCTGTGCATATGTCCTTCTCTAACCCTAGAGATGCCAAACCCTGAATCCCAACATCCGACGTATCCTTTTGTATCCGCATAAGCCTGGATATTGCGCCCGCCCGCAACACTTGCATGATATTTCAAGTGCAACTCTATACAGCATGTAAAACTACCCCTAGTACAGACTGTTCCTTTGCGAGGGCAGTACCCAACGTTTACCCCTCCCAACCCTAAAGCAAGAAGCCTAAACCCTAAAACCTCCCTAACCCTAAACTCCAAACCCTAACCCTAAACCGTAACACCTAAACCCTAGACCCTAACCCTATGGCCCTAAGTAAGCCCAAGGCTGTGTCCGGCTTCTCGGGAGCTTTCCGGCTAACGGACGCTAAGGCGGCCATCCTCGAAGATCTGGAGGCATCCTTGGGCTAAAGTGGGGTTGGGTTAGGGTTTAGGACTAGTGTTTAGGGGTTTTGGGTTTAGGGGAATCCTGGGGTGGACTTAGTATAGGGTTTAGGGTGTTGGGGTGCTTTGCGCAACGGGGGTGGAGTTACACAGGGACATATAAGAAGTTGCAGATGGATGTTAAGGGGTATTGGGGGTTTGGGGGTCTTAAAGTTTAGGGTCAAGAGTTAGATGCACTAGAAACATGTTAGGGTTCAAGGGATTAGTATTTGGTAGGTTTCGGTTTAGGGTTGTAGGCTTTAGAACAACCCTGTGGTCGGGCTTTATGAGGCGCTACGGAACTTAAGCTGAGTTTCTCCAAACCCTGGAGCCAGAGAAAACTCCCGAAGCTGATTCTTAAGCTCCAAACCCCGGACTGCCCTGGACCGCCAAACTTCAGCCCTGAAACCCAAACCGCAAAACACCAAGACCTTAAAACCCTACATCCTAGCTCTTGAAAACCTGAACACCCCCCAGAATCCTAAACCCCTAAAAGCTGCGCTATAGATCGTAGACCCCCAAATCCCGAATCCTTTTCCCGTAACTCGCAACCCCCTGAACCCTGAGACCGTAACATCAAGAACGCTCACACTCGAACCCTAACACAGTAAACATTCCAACACCCGACAGGGATGGCCCCCTAGTTATGAGTTGGGCTACAAGTGGGTTCTAGGGTGGGATAGGTATGGTTATACATCTCGTAACTGTAGTGCTTTGATTTGCGGCTATCGTTAAATTTCAGGCGGTCAAGTGACCCACGTTGGCCCCGCATTTCGTCTGGCACATTGACCAAATTCTGCCGTTACAGCCGCATGTTCGAGTTCAGGACTAGTTACTGTGAAAGCTCCCCTTTTTGTTATTGGCCCTAAGGCTCTGGGCTCGTACCCAAACCTCAGCCCCCAATGCCCAAACCTTCCCCCACCATAAAAAAAAAAAAAGAAAGAGATAGTCCTGGTCCTGCTAGCCTGAGGGTGAACCCTAAAATCCTAATCTCTAACTCCTAGGGCCAAAATCCTAGGGAGGTTCCTGGGCATCCTAAACCCTAAAACCACCGTAACCCCTTAACTCCTAAACCCTAAGCCCTAAGACCCCTAATCCTAAAATCCCTAAACCTTAATCAAAGCCCCTGAGTCCCAAACCTTGAAACTCATAAACCCTAAAACCTGAAAACCCTTAAAGCCTCTGTTGAGGATCGGCGGCTGGCTTTGTTGCAGAACTTGCAGGAACTCTGCAGCTGGATTGAAGTCCTGCCGCCATGGGATGATAGGGTTTAGGGTTTAGGGTTTAGGGTTCAGGGTTTAGGGTTTAGGGTTCAGGGTTTAGGGTTTAGGGTATTCAGTTTCTGAATGAGCCATCAACTAAACTCCTTAAAGGGGGATTAAATAAGGGATTATAGATACAGGTTATTAAGGGGGATACTGGGAGTTTAGATAATGGCTCAAATGGGCTAGAGCGTTTGGATTTGAATTGGTTTGTAGTTTATAGACTTTACTTTAAACTATAGAGTTTAGGGCAAGTTTAGGGCTATGCTTTTCCGAGCTTAGCTGCATTTGAGGTTCAAGTTCTAGGGTTCGGGATTGAAGGGCCCAGGACTAGGGTGCCTTATAGACTGTAGTTGTTTGAAATAGGATAGATCAGCGCGCTTCGAAATTTCTTGGAAGTCTCTCAATGAATGGGTGGCTGACAGCAAACTGGATGGTCTAAGTAACTGTAGCCTAATTGTGTGGTGAGACAACCCCATGAACAACTCAGAGGTGGGTAGGCCTTTGCAAAAGAAAACCGGAGCAAGCTTGGGACGAATCTCTGGCGATTTGGCTTTACATGCAAGCTTGAGGGACGCAGGCCATGGAGCCAACTGGCCTCCAAGCATCCGGCTTCAGGGGACCAAGGTTTCAGAAGCTTTTGCAGGTTTAGGGTTTAGGGTTTGGGGCTTAGGGTAGACAGCAATGTCCCTGCTTGGAGTTAGCCTGATGGCTGCCAATGCTTGGAAGATGCCAGTATGTTTTGAAGGTGCAGATGCAGGTACGTTTGGTCATGGGCAGTCTGCGTTCGTTGACAAACGCTAGCGACATGACTGGCAGTTTTCTATCTTGGCCTTTCTGGTTTGCCCACCCCCAAGTCTGCGTGTAAATTATACGGATGCCATGGTAACTTTGTCATGCCCCTCATGCTGGTCCAAGCACCACAATTATTACGTTCTTGTCGCCGCTATTGGTTGGGACTTGCTTACTAAGCCGACCCCCCATATGATGCTTAAACGCAACCCCATGGTCATCTTCAAAATCATCATATACCCCTAGGGCAGGGCAAGACCCTACATAATGCAGGAGATTCAATTTTCTTGTCCATTCCTTCATGCCAAACCCTAGCCTTTCAGCCAATGCCGAAACCTTAAGCCCTAAGCCTACTAGATTTAGCTAGTTGCTTGAATTCTCTTTCCGTTCCTTCGCTCCAAGATCTATCCAGTAGTCTTTCCTACATAGCTCTCTTTCGCTAGTATATTCTTACCCCTTACCAAAAAGTAACAAAGCTAAAAAAATACTACATCGGAACCCTTGGGTACGCCTTTAACCAAGGCAAAAAGGATGAGTTGCTCGCGTGCACTGCACCTTCTTTGTGGCTGAGCGCCTGGAAGCAGCATGAGCCTCGCATGCAGAGCTTGCCAAGTTTTAGGGTTTAGGGCTTAGGGGTGGGGATCTCAAAACAAGGGGGACTCCTACGCAGGGGGACTTAGTAAGTAGGTTAATGACCCCTATAGCCTATTACCCATATACTAGCCTTAGTTATCCCACCTCTTAACCTACCACTTGAGTTCGCCGCATCCCCAAAGTAGGTCCCTTTCAATTGGTTGGTCTTTATTGGACTTATCAGGCTTCGGAATTGATCCTAGGATTGGGGTTGCGGGTCTAGGGTTTAGGGTTCCGGAAGCTCTAGATCCCAAACCTGCAAGTTTGTGAGCCCTTCAGGAGCGACTCCTGTTTTGCAATCTCTTTACCCTGACATTGAATACGATGTCTTCCTTACACAAGTAATCAGTTTCGAGGTTGCGACGATTTATGTGCCCCCAGGGACTCTGTGCAGAGATACGTGGAGATTGTCGGCGAAGACGGTGAGTCTCTATCAAGCTATTCTCGAGAAATTCTGGATAAAGAGACAGGGATGATAGAGGGATTACTCTTGA
The DNA here is from genome assembly GCA_905231905.1 of Symbiodinium pilosum. NCBI lineage: Eukaryota > Dinophyceae > Suessiales > Symbiodiniaceae > Symbiodinium > Symbiodinium pilosum. The sequence continues at coordinate 21,809 of CAJNIZ010045764.1, read as the reverse complement.
GAAGCTCATGGCTCATTATAAAGCTAAACCCTAAAACCTAAACCGGGTGTTCGGGCCCTGAACTGTCAACAAGGAGTTTCGTGCCAGGAGCTTTGTGAGACTCGAGGCTGGTTGTTGCCATAAGCCCTGACGCCTGCCAGACCCAGGACATGTGACGCCCCAACTCAAATTTACCTGCAAGGGGGTCATGTAGACCCCTGATTTTTAAACTGTAAGGGCCTTTATTTTAGGATCCCTCTTATGATCCCCATTAAGGGGAGGGGGTTTATTAATTAGGGGTTTACATTACCCGTAATTTGCACTGCTGTAAGGAGAGCCGTTCTTCGCAGATGCCACGGACCCAGAGTTTCAAGGACAGGCTCAGCTCCCCCAACCACTGGGTTGCGGCTAAAGGAACTTAATTTAAGGGATTATCCCCCTATAATGGAGAATCAAATGGAAAAGAAAATGGAAAATGACATGGAAACTGGGGGAATATAGGGATTTAAGGGACCTAAATTAAGTCACTAGATTGGGGAAACCCTATCACTTACGATAAAGCCTGATGGTATTTGTAAACTAAGTTCTTTAACAGCACTCAGACTATTGCTAGAACTTTGAACCCTTCATTTGAGCTCTAGTTTAAACTCCTGGGGACTGCTATAGGGGTTAATAAGGGGGATACTAGGAGTTAAGACAATTGCCCATTTAAGGACGGAAGTTCCAACCTTTGCGAAAAGAAACAGCACCTGAACTCTGACTGCTCCCGGCCCGTCCCCAAAAAAGCGAAACAGTGCGCTCTGGGGTATTAAGATAAGCCTTCCTGGATCCTGCATGTTCTTCCTTGCTTGTTGTCTTTCCTGCTTGAGCCTTGAAACTCGGAGTTTTTCTTGGAAGCATGATGAGGATGCGTTGGATACTGCCCCCGCCCAGTAACAGTCGGATCGTAATTCTACCATGAATACATGGGCCCCTTCACATCAACCCCTGTTGCAGGCTGTTACAGGGTGGGGGTCTGTAGCCGTAGCCGAAGCCATCCAGCAAGAATCTACTTACGCAGAGCCCGTATTAAAATTCTGCGAACCAGAATCCCAGGTACCCAATGATTCACCCTGACGCAAACCCTTTACCCTATAAATCAATACCCTATGTACCCCTATATAATCCTTATTATTCCCTTGAAGAGACCCAATAAGTGATTGGGTAATTGAACCCTTATGGGCCCTTCGGGAGAGTTCTTCCAGGCATGCAGCTCAGTTGTCCCGCTTTCGGATGTGCGCGGTTTAGGGTTAAGGATTTAGGATTCAGGTTTGAGGGTGCAGGTGTTTCTCAAAACGGGTACGCTAAGTGACCCATAGGCATACATGGGGTTTCCCAAATTTAGGGTTTGACGTACTTCTACTAAGGTTTATAGGTCCCTGTAATTAGCAAAGCTACCACATCGGGATAACCAAGACATCGAACGGTGTGCCCGGAAAGGCTATGCTGGAGGAAATTTTAAGAACAAACATTTGGCTGTTTGACTGCATGTCAGAGCAGGACTTGACAGGCGTTTTTCTGTAATGAGCCCGCCACCGCCTGCAGCAACTTTTGAAACCAACAGCAGCATGAGAGCTTGAACAGCCTGTGCATTACGGCTGTTCCTCCGATGTTTGGTATCAGCCACTCCTACCTTAGTTCATGACATCCTGTGGAAGCAGGCTTGCTCCTTTTTTGCCAGGACGGCTTCATGAGAAGTGTGCAAGCCTGCGCCTCCTTGCCCAACGCAACAAATTTGGATCCGGAGGTGTGGGAAGCTCAGAGCGCGCAATTCACAATTCCACGGCCGGACCAATCAACCCAATGCTGTTGATGGATAACATCCTGCATGTGCTTTTGGATGCTGCGCCGCCACATTTCAATGGTTTGGCATACAGGGTCGAGCATGAGTATGTCCATCGTCATGAGTACTTATCAGTACTGGCGCTCTGCTTGCCGCATGCTGTTCTGATTGCTTCCATTTTAACTCGTTTGGCCTGGGAGCTTGTGAAACATGAAGCCTTGATGAAGCGCTGCCTAGCAAGCAACTGCTGTAGTCTCTTCCAATTCGACATTGCACCGCTCAAAGCCTTTATGGTCGGAACACTGGCAGGGCGATTGCCAAAAGATCTTCTAGGTGGCGCTTTGGGATAATCAATCGTTGCCGCTTTTGCTGGATCAGGGGCTTATCGATAAATAACTATGCGGGCCTTCAAAGTACCACCCAGTCTTTCATGTCATGTATTTGACCCTGGCCCTGAGCTTACCAGCTTGGCACCCTAAAGTGCTCTTGGGGAGAAATGTAATCCTAAAACCCCAAAGCTCCGAGAAATTCTGGAGCTGGTGGTCACCAGAGTATCTCCTAACAGGGAGGCCCCAATACGGAACCCACTACAAGATCATTCTTCTCATAGTAACCTTGAAAATGGGACCATGATGGGGACCCTTAATTTTGGGAAATCCCCCACCCATCCCTGTAAAACCCCAAGCCCCGGAGTTTAGGTTTAGGATTTTCGCTCAACAAATTGTTGATAGCCTTGAGTCGTCTCATGGTGCCTAGGATTGCAAAGATGCCTGAAGCAGCGGAAGAGCTTTGGTCGCGGTCGCGTAAGGATGCCGAGAGCGTGCTGAGGACTGTCCCCCAAAATGGATCATCAACAGATAATAAACTGAACAATGAATGGACACTGGGTTTGTATGGGCTTTGCAGGAAGGGATTGACTTTCGAGTTGTGAAGATTAGGTGTGAGGGTTCAGGGTTTGCAGTTTAGGGATTACACGTTAAGAGTTCATGGTAGCAGTTGCCTCTACAGTTGCCTCTACAGTTGCCCGGGTATCCTAAGCGGTGGCTATAGTTTAATTGTTCTGAAAGAGATAGCTTTTTAAGGTGTTATGTGGATGAGAATACCGCTTTCAAAGACAAATGTAATTTTTTCTAGCTGAAGAAGCCAGGATTGTGTAAAGGTACGGGCTTGTAAGTTAGCCGGCCTATGGCCTCCTTCGACTAACACTAATACTCCATTATTCTTACCCCCTAAAGGTCGACGTGGTTCCTTGGTTGATAGTTATCTTCATCCGCATAACATGCGCCCCAACACAGTAAAATAATTCAGGTCTCTCGCTTCTCATTGTTCGGGGCTCCCCACATGGGAGGAGTTTTTTTAATCAGTCCTATGATCCCTATGCCACCAGACTTTGGAGTTTAAGAAGCCACTTCCATCACAGCACTCTCAAGTGCCCGGCCTGCAGGAATCCAGCAACCAGGAACAGTGAGTTCCAAAAGCTGGCACAAGAGTTGCAGAAAGTCATCAAGGATGTTGCGGCTTAACTGCATCCTTGGGGGGGTTATATAGGGTGTAGGGTTGAAAAGGGGTGGCTTTGCATTTCTCCACAGGGGGTGGGTCCTCCTCCGTACTGCTGAATGATTCTGCTCCAATCGTGGCCCGTCATTATACAAACACGCCGAAATCTAGTGGCGAACGGCGTCTGTTTTTGGGAAGATTGGACTTCCCGGTTGAGGGTTTAGCCTTTAAGGATTTTCATGCCATTGGTGGCGCAGATGCGCATTGTGTCTTGCAATGGGAGAACCGCACAGACCTTCCCGGGCTTCTGCTACTTAGACTAGTGACTAGACTTTGCTTCGCGGCCCATAAGCAAGCTAGCTACCTGGCGCTTGGAGAATCATCACATGCATTTGTACAACTATATATAATCCTGAAAGACAGTAGCTAGAACCCATTCCCGCATTCCGTAGTAGGCGCCAAGCAATTCGGCTTTTCTAGACCCATTATGACCTATGTTCTACCCACTCGCTTGCGTTTCCTTCTTGGTGTTGCCTTCTTGTGGACTTGCTGAGGAGTAGAAGGCCTCAAACCCACATCGCCCTTTGAAGGGCCCACAATGCCTCGCCATGTCCATGCCGGAGCCTTGAAGTGATTGTCCCTCATCCCTTGTTTCCAGTATTTAGAAATTGAGGGTCGTGCCTCTTACGTAGAACGTAGTGAAGCCCTGCATTCCATCCTGGGCACACCCTTCCTTCTCCAGGCAAGGGGCCAGATTCATGCAAGTCCCAGGAAGACATGCCTTTCCACCATTGGATTCAAGGCAAGACACTTTGGTATGCTAGGAAGCTTGGTATCTACCAGTCCTTAGCCAACCTTAACCCCCAAACCAAATTTAAATCCTAAACCTCTGGCCTGACCATTAACCCAAGACTGCTCCAGGCGTCTCTCTTCAGGCAGGAGACGCTCAGCAGCATTCCAATCCACTTACATGAAGCGCTTGTGTCTGAAGACAACAAACGCACAGAACTTACATATTACATGCAGATACTCACAGTACAGTGTATGTTCATACCATATGTATACGCGCAAGTGTGTGCCAGCATGCATGCAGGGATACGACATACATACTGGACACCCACCGTTGCTTCGGAGCGCACTTCGCGTGGGCTTCGGTGCAATGTCCGGTACGGCAGGTTCCACCTAGACCTTCAACTTCAGCCGAAGGTCTGAGCATCCTGACCCCTTTATGGTTTAGGGTTTAGATTTCAAGAATCTTCAACACATATCCGGAACGTAAGATGTCGTGAAATCCGTGTCCCTGCCATCGCGTCCCTTGAGCCAGGGTCAATGCAGGCACCACTTACAAAGCCTGATGCTCTTCTCCCTATACTCATAAAAGCTTCATCTCCTGACCATCATACCAGAGGAAAATATTAATTAGCAGTTTGGCAGTTTGGGGGGGGTTCGTTTCAGCACCTATTCATTCAAAGCATCCCGCGACAGCTCGTGACCTCCTTACGAACAGATTCCAGACGGCAGCGTTCGTCATATAGCGGAGAAGTAGAGGGTCATTAGGGAAACTACTAGGAGTGTAGACTGTGGCTCATTTGGGTTGCTCCTAGCTCCGTGTCTCATACCCCTACTCCAATCAGTAGATTCTGGAGCAACCTGCAGACATCTGGAGAGGGTTTAGGGTTTGGGGTTGGCCCCTTGAAGGTCACTTAACTAATCCCAGGGTTTCCAAAAAAAGTGGTAGAGGCACATGTATAACCTGATAACTGGGCCTGCAGCCATGGTAAAACCAGAAGGATGTACCTGGAAAGCGCAAGCAGGCGCATCATGGCCCCAATACTATATATAAAAAAACACATGTTATTCTACATACTTTGGGGGTTTGGGGCTGGTTTGGGTAGCCCCACTACAGCCGCAAGCCCTGAACCATAAACCCTCAACCGCGGCAGCCCTCAACGCTTTTCCAAAGGATTTGGCTCACCGAGTCGGACAGTGGGAAGGTGGCCAAGCAGGCGCGGGGCCTTTTCAGGTTTATATGAGCCATAATCCAAACTCCTTAAAGGGGGCTTACGGTCTAAGATTTAGGGATTAGGGTTCAGGGTTTAGGGTTTAGGGTCTTGACTCCTTAAAGCGGGTTATATTACGGGATTCTATAGGGCATTCTTATAGGGGTCATTGAGGGGGAAACTTGGAGTTTAGATTTATATGAGCTACGGACTGCAGTTAGCTTGGGGCGGACACTGGGCAGACCTACAGGGAGATATATAGGGGGTATAGACGACGATGGACGACCTATTCAGGAATATGCTAGAACTTTAGTCCGGGGGGCACACGGGGTTTGATTCGACCCTTATGCCATTTCTTGCAGGTGCCTGACTTTGTGTTAGTATCTTCTATACAGAAGGCAGGCGCCCGAAGAAGGGACAGGATATGCTAGGTCATAAGTGTCTAGGTAGGGTACAGTTGGGCTCACTCTTTTTTGGAGTGGGCGTAGAATCAGGACACCAAAAACCCCAAAACTCGCGTATGGCCGCGAACACTCCTAACTTGAACACTTGAATCCTAAGCCCCGTCCATTCTTCAGACGTGGCAAGGTGGCGGAAAAGGTTTCCACGCTGGTCCTGAAAGGACTCTCAGTTCAATTCATGCTCGTTGAAAGCTTGGTTTATAGCTTACGATACACGATTAAGGCGAGGGCTGGCTGTGGGCTCTGCAGCTGAGACGTGTTTCCGCTACTTGAAAACTAGAGATTTGTTTGCGCGCAGCCGTTTGTGGATGACTTGATGACTTGCAGTTGTGCTGTTTCAGCGGAGAAGGGAGTTCCTTACACCAACGGCATCCCAATCCTTGGAGCATGGTTTTTGAGTTCCGTTACTTTTGGGAAATATGCTGTTGGGGTCAATGACAGGCCTGCATGCTTGGTTCTTTTGGCTTCACTACGTCTCCTCCCCAGACTCCTGGATGTGAGTTGGGGGACATGTTTAATACTGTGAGCGGGGCTGTGTGAAGGGCTTACTTTCTAATAAAGAGGAAGAACAAAGGTTGCTATATGGCTCCTCACGTACTCATAGTTGGCAATCTTCAGACTAAACCCTACAGCGGCATTGTTCGAGAAGGGTAGGTTTGAGATGTCAGTGTTTGACTGCGTTTTGAAGGGACTTATTCTACACCCTTCGTGTTCAGGACTTGGAGAGCACTCTGGGCTCCACAGCTCAAGAGCACAGGATGGGCATGAGAGGCGCAAAGGGATGGTATGTAAAAAAAGCTCAGGGTCGACATATATTTCCAAGTTGCAGCATTTTCTGTGAATTCTATAAGATAGTCTGCCTTTGTGAGGTTCAAGACAACAGCTTGAGCAAAAGAAAAACTTGTGACGCCCAGAGGTGTTCGAGTCTAGACCAATGGGTGTATAGGGTGCAGGGAGATAGCATCCTTGAAATGGCGAATGAAATGGAGAACCACATGGCAAACAGAAGCTGTTAAATCATAAATACAGATCAAGGTTGTCGAACTTGAGGTCCCTTTTTAGGGTCCCGCTATAACACGCACTCAAAAGAGACCCTACATTGAACAACCTACTATGGAAACGAAGTGGATCCATGAAGTCGTTACTTTACAGTCTTCTACTCTACTGCGCAGCGCCCGTGAATTGCAACTTGCTAGGCGCCCAGACGTAAGATGCACATTCAGAAGACTTCCGAGGTCTGGACAGCCTGATGCCCACTTGCCCGCATTTCTTCTTTGAAAGAAAGTGCCAAAAGCACAATGAGAAATCATGTGCCCTGGCTTCGTTGGCTTTGTTGCGCGAAGGGCCGATCCAGTCAAACGGCGCGAGAGAAATGTTATTCCACTTACACCAAAGACTCATTCCGCAAGGGTATCGAGTACATGATATAACTACATGACTATCATGTACTCCCCAAAAGCGTAAATCCAGGTTACCAGCATGGCACTCTGGACCCAGGGGAATTGTTTTTCACCGAGCTGGTGAGTCATTTGAACCTCTTGCGTGCAGCCAATCTTCACTTTTTCATGTCGGGCCTAACGGTCTTCTTCGGGTACAGCTCCTTGCGGCTAAGACCCAGCGTCGCCATGCGTGGACAAGTGAATACTTGTAAGGCTCAGCTACCTTGCTTAACGATCAGAAGACTGCAGCTAAAGCGCAAGGAGGTCTATATCACGGCGCTGGGCATCGCAAAATCTTGCAAACAAAACAAGGGCATGCCCCAGAAGCTTAGTTACCGGCACGATAGATCAGCATGTCATGCTTGTCATCTAACCTATCCTTCCTACAACCAAGTCACTTGCCACGCGAGCTACTGACAAGATTTTTGCTCCCAGAAGATTGCAGAGGGTTCTTGAGTGCCTCACGGTACTTGAATACATACTTCAGCATATTTCCAACAATTCCCCTGTACGATAGCCGTGTTAGTAGTACGGTAGGGACTTCAGCTCATGTAGGTAGCTAGGACTCAAGCGCAGAAGGTCCCTTGGCACATCCGAAGTTCGAGAAGACGCGTGATTCGTGGTCATTGCTTGGTTACAAGGGTAGCATCTTTGGCAGCAGGAGTGCTTCATGATCCGTGCATTGCAGGTCTCCAGTGGTATCTTTGGTGGTTGCATGTTCTTGGATTGTTGTTAGAGATCCTTTGATAGGTGTGTACGGTAGAGCTGCTCTCTGCCGCGCCCATCAGCTGGGTACTCCCGTACTCCAAAACAGATTCTGTTGCTATCGAATTTTCTAGGCCAGCACGTGCTGTAATTAAGTCCAACGTATTGGACAAGCCTGCACTGTGGTCCAGTGGCCCAGGCGTGTCTTCGTCATGCTACTCCGCGAAATCGTGCCGTTATCCTGACATCAATCAATATGTGACTTAACCTCGCGTCCTATGAGATCCAACACAGCTTCTCATCATGTGAGCTATAGTCCAAACCCCTTAATGCGGCATAATGCGGGTTATATAGACTATGGCTCGTGTGCGCAATCCTGTTCGCGAGACATCAAGAAGAACTCTATACAGGTTACAAAGGGGGAAGCTCGGAGTTTAGACTATGGCTCATGTGCGCAATCCTGTTCGTGAGGCATCAAGAAGAACTCTGACGGAATTGGTTTGAGCTGCATGCTTAGCATTGAGGGCATCTGCTCGACAAGCGCCGCCTGCCTGCAGATTGTTCACAGACTATGAGGGCACAGGGTCAGACCAACTTCTACGAGATTTTTGCCATGCTCGCAGTCAGTTCAACAAATGCGGATGCTTCTGGTCAAAGTGGCCTTCAGTACACATTGCATCTCGTGGATGTTCAGCTGCGAGGGTGAGTCAGACCTTCCTGACCTTTGCCCTGTAAAATGCTCAAGTGGCGCGCTCACAACTCCTCTACACCCCCACATGCCTCTAGCATCCCCGAGCGCACCCTAGCGGTCATGCAAACCTTGACCTCACCCAACTACCCCATCGATGCCGCTGTCATGCCCTACAGTTACTTCGAACGGTAATTACGTTTCCCACTCTCCAGTAACCCAGGCCATTCCTGCCCAGTAATCCCTTCCTTCACGATGCTAAGATCAAAACGGGGGCAGTCTGCAAGTCGGGCTGCAAATGGAAGCACCCGGGAGCCTTGCCTTATGAAGCAAGACACTTTCCGGCCAGATGGTTGCACTGCCTATCTCTCTGCCCCAAAGCCACATGAGATGTTTGCATCTGATGTTGACGGATATAAGTTGATATTGGCTTTGGTTCACACAGGGAAGTTGTTTCAGGCTTCGGCGACAGGAGATAGATGGTGCTGGATAACAAGTCCGGCGGAAAATCTGGTGCTAACTTTCAACTTGAAGTGTGCAGGTAAGGACCTCGTCCGGGTTTCATGACCGGAGCGCAGCAAATCCATGCCTTCTGCCAGAAAGTCCTACTTGTCATTTTTGTACAAGTGTGCGCGGTTGAGCGATCTATTTTTTGGGTTTTAGAAAGGTTGAATGTTGCGCACTTGGCCCCAATAAGCCGAGGCACTTGGGAGGTGCAGAAGATACAAGAGAAGCTCATGACGCTCGACTTTGAAGCACTCTCCCCTAAATAGTGTTAGGAAACCCCATATCGCCTCTTTTAAGAGGGTTTGTGGTCATGATAGGGCCCTTGGGGGGCAAAGGATTACTTTACAAAAGGCTCACCTGTGCCGCTTCCACTAGCTCTTTGATGTCGCTTCTAGAAAGCTCGTTCCTGCTGCTCCTAGACTTTCCCGTCAATTGTGAGTAGGATCGCGTTGCGGGCCCTGGGGTTCGTGCTCCATGGTTCGGCGGGTTGCGGGCTTGCAAAGGACGAGGTGCTAGGACGCAGGGGAGAAAGGGGGGGTGACATGTCAGTGTGCACCACAAGACTTGTGTACCGGTGACGATCATCCATCGTGTTTCATTTGTTGTCCCCGAACATTCCAGAATGTGTTGTGCTTTAAGGGTCGTTTTGCAAAGACTATAGCGGCTAGCAGCCGCAAAAAGTCGAATGATTATGTAGGTGCCAGAACCTGGTTTGGGGGGAACACGAGAGTTCAACCTCCATCAGCAGCTGAAAACACAGTGTTTCAAATCTTGCCCCCACACTGTGGCTTTTTTGCCAAGCCGGCCTTTGCTCAGCAGGTCAACTGGCTTCAAGAAAGATTTTTTTAGATATCTCTTTGATTCAGCGTGTGAGCGCTCAAGCTGAGACCGCGTGTACTCCTTCAGTTCGACCTCACACCCCTAAACCACACGAAGGAGGCGGCACGGGACTTATTTCTTTAACTGGTACAAGGAGGAGCACCTGGAGGTCGCAGCTGCCTGAGCCTTCTTGTAGTGCCCAGAAAGGGATTTGGGGTTCCTAGAGTTTCAGCACGTGGGGCTAAAAAGGCTTGAGCGCCCCCCGAGGATGGATGCTTGACTGAGGGTTTGCCTGGGCTTCCTACGGAAGAGGTGCTTCTTGTTGACATCCGGTGCGCTGGTTTGTTGGAAGATCAGGCCCCGTGCTGCCAAAGAATTTGAGTTTGGATGGATTTGGTTTGTAGGGTTTAGGGTTTAGGGTTTAGGGTTTAGGGTTTAGGGTTAGGGGACGGTAGCCATTCCCCAGGCACTGAGGGTTCCGAATGTCACCATGGACATGCAGATTTATTCGTTTTCTCGAGGCGCAGGAAATCTCTCACGAAACCTTTCGTGCAGGTAGTTGTCCGTTCGTGAGGCTGGACACTTGATTCTACGTTTGATAGCTGACCGACGCAAAGGGAACCCACAATGGACGACAAGTACCAGGAAAGCCGAATCTCTCTAAAGATCACTCGCAACCCACTTAACCTTAGACCTGAACTCTCAGACCCCAGCGTTTTGATGTCCTGATGTCCACGAGCTCTCAAAATAGAATGCCGCTTGTTGATAACAAGACCAGGCTTCTGGCCTCAGGGTGTGGGGTCAAACTACAAGAAACGGCTTGTGAGTGCGCAGCCAGACTTGTATAATGCCCAAAAGATGACGGAAGTCAAGGCTCAAATGGGGGGTCGTACTGGAGATCCTTTTAAAGCAGGTACCGTTGGAATACACTTCCTTCAAACGAGGTCCGAACCAAAGAGGGAACCTGCCCTACGGCCTTTCGGTGGAGAGCAGAGGTCTTTTCAACAACTACCATCTGCCATATGAGCCAGAGTCTAAAGTCGTTAAAGTGGGTTACATAATGGAAATATAGGGGACTGCTATAGGGGTTATTCAGGGGGTTACTAGGAGTTTACAGTGCAGCTCACATTTGTCATTGGATTTCCGTTAGGGTGGTGCTAGATTATGGCTAGATTATGTTCAGCCCAGCAGCCCGGCTGTGTTGTTTTCCAGTAGAGTTTCATGCAGAACTCGCGGTGCCAATGCGCCCAAAGCCCATTTCTGAGGAAGGAGGATAGAGAGCAGTTAAATATATCCTGAAATCACGCAATTAACCCCACAGCGCAACCCCCGTCCCCAATAGATGTCTGGATCTGAGGCGATAGAAGTCTTGCTGGAGTCGTTGGATAAGGGCGGAGCTGACAGCAAGATTCCCAATGGTTTTGGCATCTGCTTCTTCAAGGACAGGTCTGTTGGTATAGAAGTTGCGATTCGGTGCGAGCTATAAGTCTAAACTCCTTAAAGGGGTGTTGTACAGGGGGTGTTATAGGGGACTATTGTAGGGTTTACTAAGGGGGGATACTAGGAGTTTAGACTACAGGTCATATGAAAGCACCAGAGGATGTGAAGGTTCATTTGGAGCCCTTCTAGCTCTGCATGCCAGTCAACGCGGATCGTGTCATGACAGGGTACAGGGTTGAAAAGCATCAAGCGCATAAGCATATCAAACAATCTTCAAGCAATGGGCCACTTTGGAACATACCCATGCAAAGGACAGCGACATGATGCTGAATGACACCTGGCTGCAGGATGCTGCAGGGGTTCCACATACGTCCAAGCAGCAGTCAGCTAAGATTTGTACCATCATAGCACAGCATCACTTTTCAGAACAAAGAAGGCTTCTGGTAGATCTTTCTGGTAGGGTGTGTGGGAACTTGAGAGGCCTTTGGAGGAAGGATCCCTTTTTCTCAGGATGTGAACAGGTCACCCCGCACCACTGTAAATATTTGTTGTGCTAGTCCAGTTCTGCATGTGCTTTTGGCGTTTGAACCCGCCGTGCCATACCCTCACGGAAGTTGCAAAGCCCCAGGGCATGTTAAGAGCATAGTATGATTACACTACAATACATGAGGTACTGTTGCAGGCTGGAGGGGGCAGTGCACAACCTATAGGCCCAGGCAACATATGGATATGGCATCCAAAATTGAGGCGGGTTGAAGAGCGTGATCTCATGTCGAGACAGATATTCGATCAGAGCAGAGCGGTCGCCGGCGCTGCCCAGAAGCATACCTGGCAAGGCTCCTCCCGAGAAGAGTCCAGCAGGAGCCATGAGGGAGTGTATCGAATTATCAAAAATTTGCAGGGGGACCTTTGTGTTCCCACTATCGTCCGTACATCCCTAGAATCCTTCGAGCCTTCCCATTTCCAGGCACCCCCCATAAGCCCCAAAGTTCCACAGTGTCAGTCGCAAGGTTCGCCTCGTGACCATTCTCGCATCGGCATTCATGAACAAGCGCCACCTGGAAGCAAACCTGCAATGATCTCCTCCTCCTAATGTTAAAACCCTTTTTCACCCCCCCCCTCCCCCCCCAAATAGCAGATATTCCCAATATGTGAATATTTAATGTTAGGGTGTCGGGGTGTTTACTATTAGGGGGACGGGATATGTGGATTGCAGCTACCCTCCGTTTTTCAGAACCAGTAGCCACCCGAGACTTGAAGGGGATTAAATTAGGGGATTGGTTCCGGTTTCGTGTCTCCGAGACCGCGGTTTAGGGTTCAGGTGGTTTAGGGTGTATTGCCTATGCGACCAGCAACGAACCCTTTTCTGGGCTGCTGTTCAGGAACTTGAATATAGTCACCATAATATGGGTAGATAGTAAATATTGATTGGGTTTACCTTATGGCGGGAACTGATTTTAAGTTCCTGAACAGCAACCCACTCCGGTTTTTGGCCACTTGTGAATTTGGACGACAAAGTTGTAATCTCGGGACAGGTTGCTGCAACCTGGGCCAGGAGGCATCGACAGACGTGACTGGATGGCGATTGCTAATTTGATATTCGGAGCATTGGCATGTGCTTTGGGAGAGAAGTCCGGGATTTCTGAGATGAGTTTTGTGCTGTGGGGTTCCAGTCTTCAGAAGATCTTTGAGTCCCGAATGCCGGGCAGGATTCCATGCGAGTTTTTCTCTGCGTGCAAATACAATGACTCCAGAGTTTTTCAAACCCTCACCCCTGGCAATCCTAGACCTGGGCTGAAAATTGAACTTGGGACAAACGTTACTACAAGTGCTGAAGGAGGCAGTGATTCAGCGGCTTGCTCAAACCGTGCTGTAGGCAAGCGATAGTTGAGCCTGTATAGCTATAACAGGCCGTGTATACTAATTGCTGGGTTGCTGCTGCGGAACTTGACTTAAGTTACTTTAATCTGTGTAGATATAGTAAAAAAAAGGGGGGCTTCCTTGCTATAGTAATTTACGAAAGGTTCCTTAACAGCAGCCCACATTGTTCTGTATAATTGGAGTAGAGTCACAGAGAGAGAGAGAGAGAGAGACAGAGAGATAGAGAGAGGGAGATAGTGAGAGTGAGAGATATGTCAGTACCCCGGTCCTCCTTGGCAGACCTGACGCCTCGGACTGTGGGCAGCTTCAGGGATTGGCCGCTTTCGGGCTGTGCAGAATCCGTAGGAGAAGAAGACGAGAGAAAGATGGACAGTAGGACAGAGGCCTTGAGGATTTTCAACAATACAGACTTAAAACCTAGTCGGTTCGAGTTATAGGTTATAATTGTAGCAGCTGTTGTCCTTGAACGTATTCCCAATGCATATCCAAATAAGCGTTCCCGAAGACGGAGCACAATCATTCTCTGTTTTGATAGTGGTTAGTTCTCTTTGAAGATCACAATCTTACGTGGTTCAAGACGAAAGCATTACTGAGGTGCTGTTACGCATGTGCCGCAGCCTCTACCGATATCCAGATGCAGAGGCTGCAGAGCTTGCCAAGTCCACCTTGGGGCAAGTGCGCCCTTCGTCCCGCAAATCACGGCATGGTAACGGCAATGGTAATGGTAATGGTATTGCTTAGAAGCATGTTTTGGCAGTCTACTAACTCAGTACTGGCGTGCTGAATTGTTTTGAATTCATGTTCGGCTTATGACATGCATTAAGAATTGATCGGCCTTATTAGTTTCGTTGTAGGTATATATGCTGCCCATATGTGTTACCATGCGGTTCCTTGGAAAAAACGGTCTACAGGAACAAGTGCTCCGTTTTGAACCACTCGACTGTAAAATGAAGGAGTTCACCACTATCTTCTGACTGGTGTAGAGGACTGAGTCTAGAGTCACTGTAGCGTTTACGTGACCGAGTGCTCTTGATAAGAAGGGGAGCTGCATGTGAGGTTGTTCCTAAAAAGCCGTGTAAAGCAAAGAAGGGACCATTGGGAACAGACTTCCTTAGAAGGGGGTCCTAACCAAACAGGGAACCCACATCGTGGCCATTTTGGGAAGGGACAGGTATTTGAACAATTGCCATGCGCCATGAGGCCCATGGACACTACGACATGCTGACTTGAACAGCCAGGGCGTAGGACTTGATGCAGTAGACGTTAGGTGGACCCCCCACCCTGTAATAATAGTGACTATAAGGGATAGGGATATATTCCAAGTATCCTAGTTGAAATTTTGAGCTTCTTGTTATCAAATTCAACAATGCTCAGCAAGGCTCTGCTGGCAGCATATGATTCGTCTATTGGACACACCAAGCAGAGAGCGAGCGAATGGCATCAATAAACGTCCAAACATTGAATGCTAGCCTGAGCCCCATGGACCCCAGCCCCATAGAACCCAAACCGTTTGCAGAAGTCCGCCGCTGAGGGTACATCGAGAGACTTTCGCATACTATCACTTGGGAAGTGGAAGGCAGAGTGGAGCTTTGCGCCTCATGAAGTTCGGGGCCTAGGTAAGTACCAATTGGTATAAGGCATCTCAAAGAGACCTCACAGAAGATATTGGCGGTTATTCAGGTCCCTGATTCATGTGCTATGCCCCTACATGAAGTCTGAGCAAGTTGAGGGGGACCGTTTTAGGGGAGAATACATGCTCATGGCCTGTCTTCGGAGGAGACAAGGCGAGGAGTTGTTATGATGCAAGGAGTTTTGTGGTCATTCCGTTGCTGATGATTCAGACCGAAGGCCTCGTCTAGGATGTCAGAAGCGTTTTGCAAGAGCATGCCGGTTTTCTGTGATATTTCAAAGACAGTTCGCAACCATCTAGCGCTGAAGTGTCGCGGAATGTGCACTCCTTGACAGGGTTCTCAGGGGTGCATAAGCTTGGAGTAGCCCTTTTTGAATTCTCGGGAGCGTTCAGGAAACCACAACCGCAACCAAGTTGAGGGTGCAGCAAAATACTCACAATGGCAAAGCATTAAGAAAACGAGAACTTGACATAGAAGAGAACCATGTGCGGAGAACCTCCTAATGGAAGAAACAGGAGTACATGGCACATGTGGGTTTTCAATAATGTGGGGCCCTTTGTTGTGGGGGTCCTGTCATAGAGACGAAAGTACCTCCGGGGCAGTACTGTACTGGAGCTTCCCCGTAATTAGGATTATAGTCCTTGGAGCTTATAAACCCTAACCCTATACCCCCAAACCCTAAACCCTAAGCCACTTATGTACCCTAAACCCTAAACCACTTAAAAACCCTACGCCCTAAACCCTAAACCACTTATCAACCCTAAACCGCTTATTCGGAATCGAAGCCGTGGTCAGGCTGCCAGGACAAACAGAATCAGCGATGTCTCCTGTCGAGCCTGCTCGGACGCTTTGTCTGCACTCAAAGGCGCGGTTTAGGGTTTAGGGTTTAGGGTTTAGGAGGAAGAGTATCTGGGGCTGTGAGAGTAGGTAACCCTAAGGGTCCAAGGACCCAAATAATAGGGTTAATGGTATTTGAGCCCGAAGACCCTATTATTTGGGTCCTTGGAGACCCTTAGGGTAACATTAAGCCCCAACACCCATAAACAACGCGCCGGAAAGATGCTTATTCTGTCCATTTCCGGGCCTTTCCTGTAAGGTAGTCTCGCTGGTTGGAACTACCCCCGTCTCCCAATGTTTAGAACTTTCCAGTATGCACTCTCACGTATTGGAGGTTTGGGGGTGTTTAGTACTGGGTGACTTCGATCAGGGGCCGTGGGCCACTGGACTTTGCTAAGATTTGGATAGTCCAACTTGGTAGACAATCCCTTCCAGCAGTCCTTGTGTTGTAGGAGCGTAGAGGGCAGAATGCAGACCCTGACATCACCGGTTTGTCTGGACCGAAGAACAGGGTCTCACTCCGCTTCACCACAATCAGAGCGATCATGCAAGATGACAACCGCCAGCAGCACAAGCCCAGAAACCCCATACATGAGTATATCCTAAAGCAGAACAGGGATCCTAATATGATTCAGGGTATCCTCTTTAATTGCAAGGTATTCGGCTCCTTATGCTTCCTATCAGAACGGATTTTAACATAGTCTCGATTACTTGTCCTTGAATAGTATCTACATATCCTAAACCTCACCCCAAATCCAAACTCCTACACCATAAGCCTAAACCCTGAACCCCTGAACCCTAAATCTTTAGCCTAACACCTTAAGTCCCAAACCCTTGACACCCGAAACCCGAAATAGATGAATATATATATATATATTTGTTAATACACATTCTCCCTTATTCCCTACTAGCCACTCAAATCTGACACCTTAAGCCCCTAACCCCATCACCCAAAAAAACTGAGGCCGCGACCAGCCTTGGGCCAGCTCCCAGAGAGACTAGGTTGTTCCGTTTGGGGTTGAGAGTTTGGGGATTTGCGGTTAAGGGGTTTGGGGTTCATGGTTTGGGGTTGAGGGTTTAGGGGTTTGGGGGGTTAAGGGGTTTGGAGTTTAGGATTTAGGGGTTTGGGGGGTTTAGGGTTAAGGGGTTTGTGGTCTAGGGTTTGGGGTCTGGGGCTTAGCGTTTGGGGTTTAGGGTTAAGGGTTCAGTGGCATACTCTTCTGGGTTGCTGTTAAGGAACTTAAGATACCCTAATGTGTATATATATATAGAGTACATACATTTTTCCTTTCAGGAACTACTGAACAGCCTAGGACAACACCCTGCAGGAAGCACGTCAGCCTCCAAGCATCTTGGATTCTGTCTGTAGGGCTCAGGGTTTACAATTGAGGGCTTAGGTTTAAGGGTTGAAGGTTCAGGTTTGGATTCAGGGTAGCGAAGCTTTCCAGGTACCCAGAATAACAGCCTATGCCTCTTGTTTCTGGGGTTGAAGACGATGGTTTGTGGTATTTCGGAGGTCCTGATATAGCTTGCTTCATATTTGGTTCCCTTCATATTTTGTCCAAATCTAAACCCATATTCTCAACGTTGGGCAGAGCTGCAGAAATCTGCGCACAGGGCTTCTTCAAGACATCCTTTGAAGGTCTTGGGTTTCGGGATAGCTCTCCATGGTCCTACATTACGATCCTGCGTGACTTCCATTTCTGTGGTCTGGCACAACTTATTCGGCTTCCCTGGAACAGGGGTTTTGATCCTTTGGAATATGCAGGTTTTTTTTGCGCACATTGGCGAGCTGCCTCCTCCACTTCCACAAGCCACATCCATGCTCTCGAAGGCCATGGCACGTAGCAAATCATTATGTCCTAGTTTCCTGTCTGCAATCATGCCTACTTAGACAGGTTCTCACAAGCCTTGATGTTCATGGCAGGCATCTTTCCGGCACCCGAAACCCAACACCCTGAACCCCTTTGCCACTGAACACCAAACTTGCTGTGGCCAGCGTCCCAGTGATTGAGGATGAGAGCAGACGCGCCTTCGACGCTTGCCTGGATGTGCTAGACCTTAGACCTCCCAAGCACTTGCCGTAAGATCGTTTAACCCTAGGATCATGGCCATGCAGGCAAGTATTATGTGCATGTGGGAGGCCTCTGGTCCGTACCAAGCAGCATGAGCAAGAGTATGGATTAACTATGCGGTGCTGCCCCGCCCAGCCTAGACTCCTACAATCACCAGTCCCCATGCATGAAGATTCTTCAGGTAGAGGCCTGAGGAATTAGGAAGTGCACGCTTGTTGACCCTAATGTCACTCCAGAGTATCAGATCCCACAAACCTTGCTCAAGTCGTTTAGGCATGTGTAGACACCTGCATTTCATCATGCTTGGTCTGTATGATGATGGTTTCGGATCATTATGACTGGGTCTGTCTTGATGGGTGCTGCTGCCTTCAGCTCATGATTCCTAGGGTTCGGTATTATGTTTCCCCGTGCCATCATTGAAGTTGGTTCTATTTTGTTCCCTAGACACTGAAGCCCTACCATTTTCCGGGAGGTTCGTCCCTGCCGGCCGCCGAATCTGGGCACCTGTGGGGACTGTAGGGAGCGCCTGGACGGGGAACGCGGCGAAAGACTTCAACTGGCCCCTGGGCAGACTAACTCGGGGGTTGATGTTTTTTTGGTATGCCGAAACCCAGTAACAACGGTAAAATCGGAATATGTAGGAAGCCACATATCACTAGCATTTTCCCTCGTGGTCACCATTAATTAGTGGACAGCGGCCTCACCTAAGGCATACTTCTGGGCTCAGGGTCTCAGGGAGTTTTCGGGCTGAGGAGTTGGGGGCTTTGGGGTTGAATTTGGGTTGGTGCGGTTGATGGCCCTGTGGTGGTATCCAAGCTTACGCAGGCTGCCCGCCCTTCAAGCAATACCCAACAATGCGAGGATAACCAGTAGAAACAGGTAAGCTTTGCAGACGGCAGGTCTCTAGCTTGCGGCCTGGGGGCCAGGAAGACCCTAAATAGTAGTTTTCCATTTTCTTTCCGTTATCCCGATACAACCCCTATATAACCCCTATAAAACCCTATCTACTTAAGGGGGACAAAACAAAATCATGTCCAAGGTTCCGGTTCGTGGTATATCAAGGTGTTTTATGCGCCCTGTTCTGTTAGAGTTAGAGACTGTTCCCTGGAGCTAAACTGCATACATCCTCGTGCTGTGAGTGCCAACAGTTTTCTGCGTGTTCTTGAACTGAGCTGAAGAGTTCTCCATATCCCCGAATCCGAGAGCTGCAGACTCGAATCTCGTACTTGGAGGTTCAGGGAAGTGATAACCCAGGTCTGTTTGTGCCTTTTACAGAAGAATTGTCCCTTGCTATGCTTATTCGAGCACACAAATACCATTTACAGTTGGGGCATGGTTACCTCAAACCTCCAAGTAGACCCTAAACCCTTAGCCCTACCTACAATGCTACACACCTCCTCAAAACCATTCTTCCCTCCTGTAAAGGCAGTCTAACGGGGACACCAAAAACGGGCGACCCAAAGACTTGTGTACAAATCCAGGTTTAGGGTCAGGGTTTAGGGTCTAGGGGATGGCTATACCTACCAGGAACTTTATATTCCTGCAAGATTCCTAGTATCTCCTCTCATCCTCGCAGCGAAGCAAGGACGACAGCGCGCCTTGCAACCGAAGCCATGAACACGCCTGGACAGCGCCCAGGACTGTGGGGTTTAGGGTTTGACGACTAAACAGCTAAAAAAGCGTCTTCATACACATAGGGCTTATGGGGGTTTTGTTGGAGGGTTGCGGGGTTCAAGGCTGAGCGCTTGAGGTTTCTGAAAAAGGGGCGGTTAAGGGTCTAGGCAAAAGGGTTTAGGGTTCGGGGTGAAAAGTCTACTCTAGGCTGGCGGCCTCCCGTGGGGGACCCCAAAACCCTAAACCCGTGAGTCAAACGAGCCATAGTCTAAACTCCTTAAAGGGGGGTTATAGGTGATTATATAGAGGACTATCATAGGGGTTATTAAGCGGGATACCAGGAGTTTCGACTATAGCTCATGTTTCCCTCACCCTGCCTACCTTTCAGTCTTGCGCGTCCTACACTACCTACCCCCTACGCCCTCCTGCCCAAGGGATTTTGCACGCGGGTTTAGAGTGAAGGGTTGCGTGCCACATCCTGACTATGGCCATCTTTTATCCTAACAGTGCCCAAGTAATGGTTCTATGGTCCTTGAAAGTTTACAAAAGCTACACAGCAAAAGGCCCAGGTTGTAACACAGCAACCCTGCGGCTTTGATTGATAGCCTAAAGTTGGTTATTGCATTATCTTCTAAGTGCAGATGGCGCTCGTACACCTACCTAGCACTACACCCTGCGCCCCTATAAAATCCCAGTTCCCATGTCATGTTTCATGTTCTGCTCCACTTGATGCTCCATCATCCCCTTATGACGCCTAATGCGAACATCCTGAAGAAGTGCACCGCTCGTGTCGAAACAACAACAACAACAACAACAACAACAGCAGCAGCAGCAGCAACAGCAACAACAGCAACAGCAACAGCAACAGCAACAGCAACAGCAACAGCAACAACAACAACTACAACAGAAGGCAGGTCGGTAGAGATTGCTCACAACCGAGCCAAAAACACAAAACCCGAGGGGTGCTCAGCGGACCCAAGGCCTGTGGATTCGGCTCGTGTCAAAAATGGCTGAGTCTTCCAGCCACCCACCTGAGCTGACCCTTCAACCTGAGCCTAGATGTACTTGTGAAATGCCACCCGAAACAATATGTCCATTGGCAAAACTCCCTGAGGTGCAGTGGTAGGGACCTCTTACCAAAGCACCAACGTAAAAGCCGACTGCGTTAAGGGAGCACTGGGTGGAGAAGCCTCGCCTTACAACGGAATCATAGAACTCCATGCGTAGGGCCACGACGTGTGAAGACCCAGATTGTTGGCTTCACCTGCTAATGTTCCGTCTTTAGTTGAATCTCTTGGACGGCTGGTCACATCGCGAAAGCACCTCGTTGCTCGTGAACCAGGGAAGGCATGGAGAGCTGTTCGCACATGAGGCCACGCTTGCAGGCCTTCTCGGTCGGGACGGGCAGCCGCGAGTTGACGCGAGTGTTCATCCCGGCATCATCATTGCCCAAGCCGCCGCAAACGACGCCAGACTTATCCCGAGTTTGGGCGGGCACGCTGCTACTGCATCATTGTGTTCGGGGGGCCGCCGAAGCAGCCACCTGTTCGTTTGTTGGCCCGCGCTTGCAGCCTGGGTCGCGAGGTGGGCAGCATCCTGGCTGTCGCATCAAAAAGGGCCTTTGCAGCATCCCTCCTCAGCATCCCTTTTTGAGTCGTATCCAGGCGGGGAGTTGCGCTGCACGAACTCCTGGCCCACGCGCGCTGGCAGACGATGCCCACCAGCGTGTGACGCTTGAGCCCACGAGGATGATGCTTCAGGCCGTGAAAAGGGTCCAGAGAATGTTGACTATGATATGTTTGCATTTGTTTACCATGTGTTGATTTCTGGCAATTCGCTTGCACCCGCAACGACGATTGACCACAAACAAGTTACTGCTTGTGACACCAGCCGGCCACTTTCACGCGGCATGCCTTTTGAACAATGTACATTTTCCTGTGTTGCTCTGCGTCGTAACCACGGCCGCGGAAAATCAAAGGGCGCTAAAAAACATCCGTAGTCTGCCATGCCCCAAGGGGGAGCATAGACGTGAGCAGGGACGGCGTCACGTCAAGCAGCACGTCAACAAAAGCAAAAAACGACGGCAACGGGTTCGGACGAGCAAGGGTGTAAGGTTGCCCGTCAGCGTGCCACTTGAAGCTTGGGTCGACATGTGGCAGCAAACGTTTCAAGAAAGTCAGGTCCTGAAACGACCATGTGTCATGGTCAGCAATGAAACACTGAGCTCTACGCATACTTCACAAAGATACAACATGCGATCACAAGATGTAAGGTGCTTTTCCATGACTGAACTTGCGGCCTGCTGCCAGCAGGGCCGGCTCAACCCCCCACACCGCTCCGCCGAGGGCGCACGCGAAGGTTTTTTTTTGTTTTGGGAGGGGGGGGCACAATTACTATTTCCGCCAGTAAGTACT
>CAJNIZ010045763.1:0-42486 GCA_905231905.1 Symbiodinium pilosum | reverse complement strand
TTTTGGGAAACCCCCATATTGGGTACCATAATACCCCCAAATAAAATACTACTCAGCTGTATTGTTAAGCAAATCACCGTGTGAAGCCGAGCTCGTCGAGCACCTGCCGGCTCTCGTGTAAACTCGGGGCATTCAGGGTCCAGGGTCAAAGGGATTAGGTTAGGGTTTAGAAGTTTTTTTAGGGGGTTAGCTTGGGGGTTTTAGAGTAACTTTGGATTTGAGCACATTTGGGGTGGATTTTTGGGAAAGGGGGCCCTATCGTAGTTTTGGAAATTTCCGCCCAAAAGCTGAGCTTGCCAACATCACGTTTGTCCACAGAAGCGTCCCTTGAATAAGGACCCTTATGACGATTATACTTGAATTCTGGGGATCCCTATGAGGTACTTCGGGGGAGTTTTCTGAAACAGCCCTGTTTGTGATGATGGGCACTGAGGCGGGCCTCCTTCTCGGGAGCTGTTTTCGGCCGGGATCGATTCTCGGGGTCGTCCCTGTCTTGAATTTCTTGCTCTTCTGACTTTCGCTGCAGCATCTGGAGGTACTTCTCCCACCTGACATTCCAACTGGCAGTCTCCTTTTCAATGCCAGATTTCAATTCGCTCTCTAGCTGACATAGGATGCGGATGCTGAGTGCCATGGTGGGCATGAGTTGTGGAATGGACCGGTGCCTGTTGCCGATGAGCTTGCCACAGGAGTAGCAACCTGTCATTACGAGCATGCAGCAGTCAAGCCATGGACTACTGCTCAAGACTCGTGACGCACTGAGAGGACGACGAATCGGGATGATCATGCCTTCTGCCGCTGCCCTGAAAGGCGTTGCGCATGCTACACCGCTACAGCATGATGGATCTGAGCCAAAACGTGGAGCGAAGGATACACAGCCAGCTGCTGCCTGGGAGTCTTGGCGGGATTATTATGCCTAATTAAGGTTATGTTAAGGGGCAACCTAGGGGGGTAGTATAGAGGGGGGTAATGAGGAAACCCATGAAAGCCTCGTATCCTCAAGTCCGAGCTTCTGAATCGGAACTTCGGAGATAAGGGATCCATACAATCACTCCATCAGCATCGTCCAAAGTCACAGCTTTCAAATCTTGGTCCCTTGACTTCACGTAAGTGGTTGTCAAAATTATGGTCCCTTTTTTGGATCCCTATTATAATACGGCACCTAATATTTAGGGTACCCAGAAATGGACCTTAATTTTGACAACCACCCACACACTTTTTTCCAACTGCGAAGGCTCACGACTTTGGCGGCTCTGTCGCAGCGCCGCTCACTCCTGGTCTTCAAATACGAGTACCACAACCAAAGGGGGCGGTTGAATCTAAGTCCATAACATAGGGGGTTATATAGGGGTTATATGTGGTTTATATTGGGGTTATATTGGGATAATGGAAAAGAAAATGGAAACTACTATTTAGGGTTTAGGGTTTAGGGTTTATAGTCCCCCTTAGGTAGATAGAATCTTGGGTCTATGGGGATCTTGTTCTAATACACCCAAAGCCATATTCTATTCTACTTAAGGGGGACTATAAGTCCATAACGTAACTCCATTTAAGTTACTGCCGATGTGTTGATGGTACTAGGACAAAGTCGGATTGAAAGGGGGGAGTGCCACCGTTCTTTGGCCTAACGTGCTTCCTCATTGGGGTACTGTTGATGACTAGAGTTGTTGTACGATATATTGCAGTATTCATTGGGGTTTGAATAATGAAAATGAAAGCATCATGTCCTACAATCACACACTTACTATGAGATAGAGTCTTGCAGAACAGATGTTATTTCAATGCAGAAGTCTGAGGACGCTCGAAAAGCTCAAAGACAGTTTGTGTGAAAAGCGATGCCGCAGACTTGAGGGGACCCCTGAGTTGAGTTGAGCCGAGCCCTCTCCTCCTTGGCGGACTTGTCTTTTTTCTCCTTCTTCTTTTTCTCCTTTTCCTGGACAATAGTTGACTTTGCTCATGGCTGTGTCTATGCCCAGCACCTGGAATATAGGTTTGGCAGGCGCCTTCTTTTTCTTCTTCTTTTCCTTCTTTTTCTCCTTCTTCTTTTTTTTCTTCTTATCGCTTGATGAGGAACTGGACGAGGAATCTGCAGCTTTCCTGATTGTTCTTCGAAGAAGATAAGAGCTCTCTTCCAGGCTCATAGCAGCGCCGTCCTCTTGAAATAGGCTTTCAGCGCCTTCTTGACAACTGCAGCATCATGTCCTGCCAAAAACCAACACTCAGTGGAACAGCAGAAACCTCAAGAAATGGGAATGGAGCTGTCCTTCAGCAGCGTCTTCCAGCCCTTTTCCACCTGCCTGTTTAAGATCGTGTCTTCAAGTTGTGTGCAAGACTGGGCAGAGTTGCTCCATAGCGCAGCCCACCTTTGCCAAGGGCTCCGGTGCCTCCTGACAGGGCATCTGCACAGGCTGCGGTTCGAAATGTTGTATCTGCAGCTTCAGTTTTGACATGAGGCAGCAGCCGCTCCTCTACGAGGTCGTATTGCTTGCCACCTCCTGCCCAGCACCTCGGCATTTCGGGAGATTTGCAGGGTTCCAAGAGAGGTCAATAGCTGGCTAAGCGTAACGTCAGGTCAGCGCTCTCTGGCACCGTGGCCTCGAGCCTAGGCGACGCGCATTGAAGGCGAGAACGTGCGGTCGGAAGGCGAGCTGAGGACATCACTCCACAGCGCGAACATGTAGTGGCCTTTCAGAGCCAATGTGCCCAGAATGCACAAATCTTACCACCACGGGTGCTCAAATGATCCCGCAGCAATCATAGGGCGGACCCCAAAAACTCCTTAGAATCCTAGGACTGTCCTGTGATATTTTGGGGGTTCTTAGGCTAACCCCATTCTTAGGCTAACCCCATGTTGAGAATCCCTACAACCTACACCCGACATACCCTGACTATACACCTTTAAACAAATCCTTTGGCTCCAAAATCTTACCTTTAATTAGCTAGGAACGAAGGAATCCTTATAGTAGTCCCGGGGTCCCTGTATAACCCATTAATTATATTAGTTTCCATGTTCTTTTCCATTCCTTCATGATATACTCTCTTGCATTTCACTTCACCGCTGCCATGGTTTTTCTCCCCCTGGGTTTTCCCCGGCTTGTATAGATGTGGGTTTTGTTGTACACAGTCATAGTACGAATCCGGAGACCCAGATATTGTGGGTCCTGCATCAGCGGGAGGCCTCAAGAGCATCCAAGTAACGTCTTGGTTTCACTCTACCTCATTCCCAGCTAACCAACATAGGGTGGTTCTCAAAATTATGGTCACTTGTTGGATCCCTATTATAATACGGCACCTAATATTTAGGGTACCCAAAAAGGGACCATAATTTGGACAACCACCCATAAGAAAGAAGCCGCCGGCCTGGATGGCACCAATACGAATCGGATCGGGGGCTTTCCCCTGCCCTTTGCCACGGCCCGCATCCACCTCCGGGGTTCTGAAACTCTGGAAAATACGCGAACTATAGTCTAAACTCCCAGTATTCCCCTTGAGAACCCCGATAATACTCCACTAACACTCCCTTATATAATCCCCATTTCAGGAGTGTAGACTATAGCCCATGTGAGGATAGAGAGGATGCAACTGGCCCCCCGTAAGATTCTTTCAAGCCCGGGTGCATGCTCTGGCATGGGGAGTCTCACGTTTAGCAGAGTGGTGGCGCTGGTACGGTAGCGGTTGTGGTAGCGGTGGTGGTGGCGCTGGTACGGTAGTGCCAATGATACCTCCTTTACTGGCTCTGTGTGATGGTTTCAGGTTGCTTGCATGATAGACGCTGGGAACACATGCTGCAACTCCGCCAATTCCTTCTCCGGACTCTGATCTTGGCAGGGGGTGCTGTTTCCCCAAGCTCAGGAGGTTATAGTGATTGACTTTCTGACTTGGCTTGGGACCTGGAACCCCGCTACCCATCGCTAGCGCCCATCTTCAGGGTGGCGGCAGGCCGTCGGCCTACAACCTTCAGGGTGAGAGTACAGCTGCTGTGCCAGCCCTTGCCCCTGGAAGCCGGTGAAAGGAGAAGAAGGCAAGATTCAGTTCAGGGCGAGGGTTTCGTTACAACAGCGGCGCCAGTTCTCTGTCGGCAAGCAGTTGGACAACGACCAGCGACGTCCAAAAAAAAACACTACCCGAACTTTAGGATAGCCCTCCGGAATTCATGGTGCTAGTAGGATTGCTCGCGCTGTCCTATCCGTGGGAGCTGTAAGCCCGAGACGTTTTTGTTCTGCCTTGGTGCCGGTTCAATGCAGCTTCGAGCTGCTGGAAGGCAAGCACTTGTCTTTGCCAGGATGAGGCACATGCTGAGCACATGCTGCTGGTTGGCACTTCTGAATTGAGTTGTCACAGGCTGCGTCTGACCTACAAAGAGAAGCCATTACAACAAGCAGCTGGAAGAGGAGGAGGAGGAGAAGTGCGACTAGGGATAACTAAACAAGACTTACGTCGCAGGCACGGCCTGCACGTTGTTGGGGTCTTGGTCTTCACCATCTTTCTGACCCACAAACCTCATGTCCAGACCTGCGGAAGCCAAGACGGCAGAGACGCGGCACTTCAATACATGCATAAACCCTAAACCCCAATACTGGCAATACTCCAGATTCAGGCCCTCTGGGTCTCAAAACCGCTGGCAACATCTATGAAGCTCAATTGGTCACTTGCAGAGACTCAAACACATGTCCTGACACATCAGGAGTATCGCCATTCTGCTGTGCTGGCTACACATCGTTTGCTCATCGGTGCTGTTATAAAAGTATTAATCCTCCGATTGCTGGAATTGCTTTCGTTCTTCTTCAGAGCTGTTGTGGCTGCGCCATCGTTTGGCGTCATTGTTATCTTTGCAGTATAGTCTAGTATAGTAGTGGCGGCAGATCGCCTGTGCAAACAAAGGATTAATCTACACATGTTTTTGTCACGGCCACAGGGAAAGTCATTGACTCAGGGCGCTGCTAAACTTTCCCTCTTCCTCTTTCACTTCAACGACCTCTGCTGACAAACATCACATGTGGCGGATGTTCCAGAGAGTCCCACATTTGCGTGCCTTCACCCAAACGGCGTCATCCTGCGCCAGCACGTCCTGGGGTGGCTCAGGCAAGGTCGGCAATGAATCTCAGCGACACGATAGTGCTTGCTGTGATCTCACTTTGAGCCACTTCGAGGCTTTCCCAGTTTTGATACTAAAGACTGAGGCTGCAGCCGACACTGCGTCAACCCGGCCAGACGCCGAAAGACGAGAGATGTGAAGCAGGCCATCCTGTAGCAGGACTCTTCTTGCTACTGACAAAAAACCCAGCATTCGTAGTCTACTAGAAAACCATAATTCCGAAAATCTTAAGCTACGTAGGGTCAGGCAGGATGAATTGACACAACTTAGCCG
This sequence comes from Symbiodinium pilosum, assembly GCA_905231905.1. Classification (NCBI taxonomy): domain Eukaryota; class Dinophyceae; order Suessiales; family Symbiodiniaceae; genus Symbiodinium; species Symbiodinium pilosum. The sequence goes on along the minus strand of CAJNIZ010045763.1, from coordinate 37,118 downwards.
GACACCATAAGCACAATGCAGCAGGTGGACTCATCTGAGCTATAGTCTACACTTCTCGTATCCCCCTTACTTACCTAATTGTCCCCCAAATATTATCCCCTACATAGCCGCCCCTTTAAGGAGTTTCGACTATAGCTCATCTAGCGCCATTTTCCAACTCTTCTGCCACTGGCTGCTTCCGGAATGGAACAAAAAGGCTTTAGGTGCCCTCGGGAAAGATTTGCAACTTATGTACACTCTGCCTAGCTACGGTGGAGCCTCCAAGTCTCCACACCGAAGGCGGACTGCCCAAATCTCATGAGCTATAATCTAAACTCCTAGTATCCCCCTTAATATCCCCTATAGTAGTCCCCTATATTATCCCCTATATAATCCCCTGTAAGGAATTTAGATTATAGCTCTCATAGTTCCGGTTTAAACTCTGGAACAACAAACAAGCCTTGCTTCAGAAGAGGGAAGCGCGTGCAGTCATGTTCCGCCCGTGAGGCAGCAGATGACATCGCAAAAGCATCCTGAACTTATTCTCAAGCAACCGCTAGCCATAGCCGGGCGCAGTTATCGCAATAGCCATGCTAATGCTAAGCCTGGCACTACTAATACTCATACGAATGCTCACACTCAGACCAAAACTAATAACATCACAGCTAATGATGAGAATGCGGACGTCTGCCCAAGATGAACGGCACACCGTGCACTGAATTAATGGACACTCTAGGTCAGCGATTCAAACCTGGAAGACAACAACGGGCAGAGCCCGAGGCATGCATTTTGCTTGAACTCTGTAACTGGCCGCCAGACGGAGCTTCAAAAGGCATATCTGAAACAGGGTTCTCTCATCTACAGGACCCCCGTGCTTACAGTTCTTTTTTTTCAAATTCCAAGATCTACCCCAGCAAGGTGAAGCTCTCGGAGCCATGAGGTTCTCGTCTACAATTCAAGCGCGCTCTTCAGCAGCTGGGTCTAGCAAGAGTGCAAGCGACCTCTCTGCAATCTCCAGCCGTTTCTTCAACGCAAGATTCTCTTTGCGAAGCTGGCGGGTCTCTGCGTGAGAGACAGCTTGCAGGCTCAGCAGTTCTTCAATCAGAGTGTCTTGCTTTGCAATCTGCTTCTTCAAGGCATCGTTGACTGTATCTGCCTTCTGCAGCATCAGTTTCAACTCATCGTTCTCTTGCTGCAGCTTTCGACTCTGCCTGTCTAAGCTTGCAATCTTCTTCTGAAACTCCTCGGCGGCACATTGAGACTTTCCATGCTCGACGATGGCTTTGTCCAGCCTTGCCTGCAAGTCCTTGTACTGCTCCGATGATTTCATCTGTTCAAACTCCAGAAGATCGCTCAGCTTCTCATAGCTGGACGTGGCTTGAAGAAATTGCCTGCTAATCAGATCCTTGGCTTGGCGTTCACTCTCGACCTCCTCTTCGAGAGCTCGCCTCATGGGGGATCTCAAATTGTTGAATCCTCTTTCGGGCGATGCTGAGAGTACTCTGGGAATGCAAGTGTTTGGGTAGATTCCAGTGGAACCAGGATATGGTAGTTTCCCACAATAAAGGGACCCTAATGTAGACCCATACAACCCCCTTTAAACGGGACCCCTAATTGGGAAGCCCCATACTACAGGGGCCTCAACAATTACCCATTTCATTTTGAGGTCCACTTGAGGTACCATATACTATAATTCTACAAGGAATATGGAACCAAAATATTGGTAGTTATCCCTAAGCCCTAAACCATAAGGAATATGGAACCATAATATTGGTAATTATCTATAGGCCCCAGACCCCAATATATCCCCATATTACCCCTACATAATCCCTATAAAAAATCCCGATATACTATATATAACCCTATATAATCCCCATAGAACCCGTATAGTCCCTGGGATATCGCCTCATCTCTTCGGCAGAAGCCTTGCTCAGGGCAAGCTTCTTCTGAGCCAAATCCAGTTCATCCACCAGCTTTCCGCGCTTGTTCTTGAGACCCACGATCTTCGTGGTAAAAGCTTTCCTGGATCATCTAATTAATTTTATGGTTTCGCCAAATTTTGGGGGGTGTTGCTGGGCTCCCTCTAACAAGATCCTAGCATGCGCATGCATGATGACTGCGCAGTGATGGCAACATATGACAACGAAATCATCATGACGTCACCACCACCGTTCTTGCGGGAAGTAGAGCACGAATACCTACATGTTGGAGAGCTGCCCGTTCAGAACACGAAGACAGACAAGTAGGAATTGCCGGAGGGATCACAAGGTCTCTTCTTGACTGTTCGTCACCGGGTCTTTTGACGAAGCCCCACATCAACAATGATCAAGCTTCAGGGCTTCAAGGCCATTCTCCATGGGGCTGAACTGGAAAGAGCCGCGATCATGACCTGGGAACGGGAGAGTGTGTAAGTGCATGTGTCAAACTGAAGTCTCGACATTTCAAGTCCTTTACCACGAGCCTTAATCACTGTAGGTCCGCGGTCACAACATTTTCACAGACTCCATTTAAGGCTTGGGTTCCTGTTTCAGGTTCGAATTGGCGATTCCAATTAGCATCCATTTCCCGGAGCTAGAGAGCAACACACTTGCACTTGTATGTATTACAACAGATGAACCTACATGACGCCTACATCATGCATATCTGTATGCGCTGGCTTGCTCTGGCTAACAATTCGGGGCCCTGTCGGCTGCCCTCAGCATCTCAGGATTCTGGTGACTTGGAAGGCTGCCCACGGAGCAACTCCCTGGACTTCGGTCAAGGGGATGGTAAAAATGCTCTCCGGTAACTTGGAAACAGTGCTAGATATTTTTGTAGTAGAAGCTTGAGTCAAAAGCTCTGAGAGCTATGACACAAGATAAGGGTCCTCTGCCCTCCCCCCTTCAAAAGGATGTCAGCTTCCATGTTATTTTGGACAGCATTCAGCACCAAATGCCAGGATCCTTTCGGGCACCAAGTGACTCCCGGGTTAAGACAACCCGCAGCTTCCAAATAACCGGGGCATCAAAGGATCGCTAAAAACATCTGGCTCCTCCGCCTAGTGTTCATGGGTTCGACCTGCTATACACCAAATCAGTTTGGGAACAAGCAGCACCCGCCCAGCATGAGAGATCCTCAACCCGAAATATTAAACTCCACTATCCCCCTGAATGAGCCCTGTAGCCAACCAAAACCTTGGGTGCTGCCCCCACCCTGTAGCACTCTATATCAAGGGTCATACGCGATTTCATTACAGATATTATCCAATTGTTATAGGGTGGGGGCAGCACCGTAAACCCTAAACCCTAAATCCTAAACCCTAAACCCTAAACCCCCCAAACCCCACTGCCCCCAACCTCCATCTCCTCGGGCGGCTCCAGATTTCCCTGAAGCATTCAGAAAGGGGGGAGGGGTTCCTCAAGATCTTGGGTCTAGGGTTCAGGGCTTAGGGTCCAAAGCATTTAGAGTTTGGTAGCTGTAGGGCCTTGATGGGGATCCTAGCTCCTGAGTTTAGCCCCAACTTATTTTTTCAAACTTCGGGTGAAGTTTTTCATATATATATATATATGGTAGATACAGGTTTCTTACTCAGCTGCTAGGGAAGACACGTCTGTTCTGGGGTGCTTCCAAATTCATGGCTGCCTCTTTGAGATCCCGGCGATGGACAACCTAACTCCAAACTAGCATGGAATCCCAGAGAAGCCAAAAAGCTTGTTTTGAGTAGCGTTTTTTTGGTGGTTAAACCCGGTAAGATTATATTCCTTATATATAATACCATACCCCAAAAGGAGGATATAATCTTACTCTATATAGGGTACCATAGTATCCCCCCAAAAAATACTACTTTTTTCAGGTTCCAGAAGCAGAGCAATGAGATAGGTCACAGGGCAGGGAGAACATGGTCATCTTACCCCCAACCCCTCATTCCCTACCCCCAACCCTAAGCCCTAAAAACCCTAGGTCCGAAATAAAATCATTACTTCGGTCAACACTTACTGCTGGTAATCGTCTTGGCGGGCACTGTAATTCAAACGAGTTGAGCCGTCCCGAGCTGCCTCACACATATTAGTTTCCACTTTCTTCCCATTATCCCAATAGAACCCATGTAAAATACTCTATGGTAGTTTCCATTTCCTTTTGCATTATCCTCATATAGCCCAAATATATCATTTACTATAATAACTTCCATGTTATCCCCATAAAACCCATGTATCATATACTAAACACTGGAGATTCACAAGTAAGTATTTCCAAAACGAGGGTGCGCCTTGCCTTGTTGATCTATGCTGGGCTCACGTGCACGAACAATCCGAAACATTCCCTAAGGGTCCGATGACCCAAATAATGGGGTTTTAGGGCCCAAATACCATCAATGTTATAGTATTTGGGCCCTGAAACCCTATTGTTCGGGTTAGGGATTATTGAAACAACAACCCACGCGTGCTTAGATATGAATGCGTATGCACACGCACCACAAAAATCATGTAATCCTTATTCTAGGCACACCCAACAAGACCTCACAATTTGGAAATCCTCATACAGAGAGGAGCCTAAAATCTTTTACGCCTATCCAGCACACCGGACCTAATTGTCTGGACTGCGTTTTGCTGCTCAAGTACGGTGGAGACACGTAAACGAATTCAAATTGCATAAAACCCTACCAAAAAATGGCAGTACTGAGTAGTGACTGAAGTGACTAAAACGCGCAATTACCAGCCAGATTCTGAAATATGCAAGATTGTCGCTCTGGCCTCGTGCAAACATTGCCGTCCGCGATAACTTCAATATGGAAGCGCAGGCAGCTGCCAGCGTTCTGCAGTGCCGAATCGCTTCAGTCGCTTACTCACTGCAAATACATGTCAAGATGTTTCAATGTGCAGTTTCTCAGAACCAGTGCTTGAAGGGCTATACTTGGGACCCGTGTTTCCGGGCATGGCTCATGCAGTACCTAACACAAAAAATTACCTCAGCCATGCCGACCATGGCAGACTGGTATAGATATCAGCTTTTCTGCAGAAGGCAAACGTGCACCGAGAGCCACTCAAACAGTGCGTCCAAGCGTCGCTTGCTCAAAACGCCCCACGTTGCAACCTCGGTGTTAGTAAAGGTACCACAGTAAGCAACGTGGCATGCTCCCCTGACTAAGCTCTTTCTATCCTAGCCCCATCAGTGGAGTGAGATGTTGAAGCGAGAAGCCTCCAGCAAACGATGCAGAGCGAGAGTTGGCATTCTTTGATGTGCCTCAGAGTCAAGTTCAACAGGCCCAATGAAAAGCAAGTTCTTCCCTCGCTCTTCACCATCAAGCACACACCCTAAGGGTCCAGGGACTCGAATAATGGGGTTTTAGGGCCCAGATACTATGATATTAAAGGTATTTGAACCCTAAAACCCTACTATTTGGGCCCTTGGACCTTTAGGGACAGGCTTGCTTCCCAGTTACGGGCCACACCAGCTGCAGGCTGTTCAAGACCCACAGAGGATGTACCGAGCCACGCTTTGGGCGGAATCAGAGCCATGCCTGTCAGCTCACAACCACCCTTCCTACGCCAAGCCGAAATTTGCTTCGGAATGCTGCGGATATGTAATGTTTTGGGATTCTGGCACTGCAAATTATTGCGCGTCGTACAGTGTAAGGTGCCCAAGAAACAACTCAGAGAGCCACCCACATGTTACAGATCGAGTGGTGATGCAGTCCCGCCCTGCTCAGGCAGCAGGACAACAACGGATGGCAATGCTTTGCTGCCTTGTATCTCGAGCCGTCCCCCAATCGCACGAAGGCACCGTAGTCCTGCACCTTTGTGCATGGAAACTACAGCAGCCTGTTCCTAGATGCCAAGTGGGCTTTCAAACGCCCTGAGTCCTCGAATGTCGTATGACTCCAGGGAGGCACGATGTTGGAAGCTGTATGCAGATCACGAAACACGAGCATTATCTAGAATGGCAACTCTGCAGGACTCTAGGATGTGGGAATGTAGACACCAATATATAACTAATCATGGGGACTCCTCCAAAAAGACAAAAAGAGCCCAATCCCTGGAAACCACCATTGAATTTCCCTCGTTACTGTATCACTTGGCGCAACTTTCCTGGCAAGCTCTTGCTGGAGCTACTTGGAGGTTTCCCAAAACTGGGGTACCATTTTGAGGGTCTCTATATCAAGGTTTATTTGTGGGGGTGTATATCGGGGTCCCCCTATCTAGGGAAATTACCACTAAAATTAGGCTTCATGCCCCCCCTCCAGAAAAACACCCTCACTAGCCCCTGATAGGGCACGAGACTGGGGTGGAGAGTGATTTACCCTAAACCCTAAACCCCCTGAACCCGAAACCCCCTAAACCCTAAGGCCTAAACAAGAATCTCTACACCCTAAACCCTAGAACCCCTCCCGTTCCGACCTTAGGCTGGGTATGAGGTCTCGCCGGCTCTGCCTGCCTCGGCACAAGGGCTCTGGCACACTGCTTTGGAGCTCAAGGGTTGTATGTAGGGGCATAGATATATGGTGAATACACGTGTATACATACATACATACATACATACATACATACATACATATATAAATGTATAGATAGATACACACCTTATCTAATATATGTATGGAAGGGATATATGTAGGTATACATGTATATGTACATGTTATAAATATGTATGTATGTATGTATGTATGTATGTATGTATGTATATCTGAATGCCTATATGGATATCTACGGTTTGGGTTTAAAGGTTTTGGGGCTTCAGCGTGTCTCGGGCTCAAGCGCCTAGGTCTAGGATCGAGGGCCAGCCAAGGGTCATGAGCTCAAGCAGATCAACAGGCCGAAGCCCAAGCCCAGAATCCACCACTTGAGGAAACCTTAAAATTGAGATATATTCAAGGGCCCTATAAAATCCATTTCGAACGGTTGGTTCTGGTCCATAATATCCCAGGAAAAGGACTCCACTTAGGGAGAATTTAGACACCTAGGGGGAATTTAGAAAGCATTAAGGGTTCCTTTTATGGCTCCCCCATTTTCAGGGCGCAAGTAACGCAATGACAACCCCTGTAACTGTACAGTTTGGGGTTTAGGGTTTCGGGTCTAGGGTTAAGGGGTTGAGGCTTCGAGTGTGGCCAGCTTGAGACCCAGAGCCCAGGCCTTGAAGTACTTAAGAAGAAGCACAAATTCTAGCGAGTGTACGACGCGCGACCAATCCTTTTCAGGGTAACATGACTAATCGCGTTCATATTGTCACGCTTGCAACGTGCACCGACCAAAAGGAGCAGCGACCACAGCAGCAACAGAATAACTGGGTTGCCATTACAGAATTGAAATTCAATCATTATGCGTATTTGCTATATATTCCCAGATACTGGGAACTTACACCCTAAACCTGAATACACTGAACCCTAAACCCTATGTACCCTAAGCTCTAAACCACATGCCCATATTGTGGTAACTGCAGTTCCTGATCATCGGCATGCTTCGCGGACGCCGAGTCAGCACTCCGCTCCAACAAGCGGAATGACCCCAAAACGTCACGCCTGGAACCTTAAGCCTGGATTAAAGGCTTAGGGTTTAGGGCTTAGGGCGTCGGGTTGGAGTGTAGGGCTCAGGGCTTAGAGCTTAGAGCTTAAGCTTTAAGATTTAGAGTTTAAGGCTCAGGGTGTACGCATTGGTCAGCTGGACGCACTAGTGTGCAGACATGCCCACCCCAAGGCCACCCAAAGACTACGCCCAGCAAGCCAAAACCGAAGCCAGCCGAACCAAAGCCAACCAAGCCGAATATTTTTTATTTCTCGAATTGCAGAGCACTACACTATGCAGGGTGTAGAGGAGATCATGAAGTAGTCAAGCAATTTGCGATAGGGGGCCGCAGGGCACTCGGGTCGCGTGAGCTTCTCGCCCGAACTTGCCAGAGCGTCCTGGCAAAGCTTTCTTACCAACAGCTGAAGGAAAAAGTTTAGGTTCTGCGGTGGCAGACCGTTTGGGCCAAAGGGCCCTCTCGCAGTTTTATCCCGCTTGTGGTCACGTGAGCTGCCCGCTATAACTTGTGCGAGTGTCCTACGTTCACTTGTCTCACCGAAATGCTTTAAAGGAAAAATTGAGTCCTTACCTACGTGTTTTAAAACGAAATTGAAGTCTTGTGCTAGTGGACGGTCTGGGCCGAAGGGCCTCTCACAGTTGGCATCAGATGAAAATTTAAGTTTTGCGTTTGAGGACGGTCTGGGCCGAAGGGCCCTCTCATGGGTTTATCTCGCTCCAGGTCAGCTGAGCTGCATTTTTGCAAGAGCGTTTAATCAAGGGTCGTACCTAACTGCTTGAAAGCAAAATTTCGGTTTTGCGCCAGGGGACGGACTGGGCCGAAGGACCCCCTCACAGCTTTATCCCAGTCACGTGGGCTGTCCGTCATGACTCGTAGGAGCGCTCTAGCTGAACTGTTTATGCTACTGCATCAAAGGAAAATTCTAGTTTTCCACTGACGGCTTGGGCCGATCTCGCAACTTTCTCCCGCAGGGACAGTCTGCAAGCTCTGCAGCTCAGCAGAGCCTGCCATGGTCTTGCTGGCGCTCGTCGGCGCCCACTCACCTGCATCATGTTTAGGGTATAGGGCTTAGGAAACCTCAAACCCAAAGCCTCGAACCTTGACTGAACCCGATTTTTTCTATCATTGCCTCCTAAACCCTACTGTATGTCCTTGACACAAATCCTTAGATCGTAATAACCCCCAACCCCTCTGAATAACAAACTGTAAATCCTAAATCGTATGACCAAACCCTGATCCTGGAAGCTAGTCGTCACCCGCCATAACCATACCTACCACACCCCCTATACCGCCTTAAACCCTAAATAGTGTAGTAGCTTGAGTTCTGCCCCCACCCATTAGCAATCTATAATAGGGGTCATATTGAGGGCTCTGTACAGTGTTATTATGAACCTTATCCAACTGTTATGAATGGGGGAGTATCCGAGAAGTCCTAAACCCTAACTTATTTATATGCACCAAGAGAACCGCCTTCAAAGTTCCGTTGCAAGTTGTACACTACATCCTCTTTAGCCTCTACAGTAAAATCCCTATGAGCACCTCTACAAGACCTGTTTCTTTTCCATTTGATTCTCATCCTGCCCCATGTTACCCTCCTAAGTCTACACCCTAAACTCCTAAACCTTACACACCCCAAACAAACCCTACAACCCTTTGAAGCTTCCCCCTTTGCTCCCCCCTAAACCCTAAACCCTAAACCCAAACCCTAAACCCTTAAACTCTAAATCTTACAACCCCGGGCCCCTTAGCCCGGCACTTCCTGACCGCCGCCGCCGGGGCGCGACCCGGAGCCGCCGCGGAGGCAGCTGGTGCCGCCTTGAAAGTGTTTTAAGGTTTTTGGGGTATAGGGTTTACGGTTTAGGGTTATATTAAGGTTATACTGGGGTTATATTGGGGTTATATTAGGGTTATATGGGAATAATGGAAAAGATAATAGAAACTACTACAATGGGGTTCTATAGATGCAAACTACCACATTACTTTTTAGTGTTTGGGGTTCAGGGTTTAGGGTTTGGGGTTCAGGATTTAGGGTTTAGAGTTTAGGATTTAGGGTTTCAAGTTTTTTGGGAAGGTGCAAAGGATTTCAGAGGGTTTAGGTTTTTGGGTTTGTGGTTTTGGGAAGGGATTGTTGAGCCCTTTAAAAGGGTTAAGGATTAGGTCTTCGCGTTTTGCGTTTTGCATTTTGGGCACGGGGCCTGTAGTAGCTTCTAGCGATACATATATATATATACATATGTATAAGCATATATACGGCACCTTGAAAGGGGGATACCGGGATGATGAATAACTGGGTTTTGGGCAGGCAAAGAAAAGGAAAATGCTCTTCTATTTGGGTTTAGGGTCAACAAGCCTAACCTAAATAATAAAACCGTTAACCCCGAAACCTACTTCAAACCCTAAACCCTATTATGCCTTAAACTCTAAACCCTACACCCCAAACACAAAACCTCACAACCAAAATCCTGAACTTTACCTACACCCTAGGCCCTACACCCAACATATCCCCACATGTCTCTACATAAACCTTATATGAACTCTAGATAAGATAAACAGTTCCTTTAATTCATACAAGCCGAATAAAGCCCCATATGAGCCATTGCCTAAACTCCTAGTATCCTCGTCAATACCCCCTATACTAGTCTTCTATGTAATGCCCTATATAACCCTAAACCCTAAATCCTAAACCCTAAACCCTAAACCTATAGCCAATAGAAAGCCCCTCAACCTCCAAGACCCCGGCAGAGCTCGCTGCCGCAGCCGGCGCAGCTGCAGCCTTGCGTCAAGGATCTAAGATTTAGGGTTTAGGGTTTAGGGTCTAGGATTTAGGGTTTAAGATTTAGGGTTTATGGTTTTTGATATAGGGCTTAGGGTTTAGGATTTAAGGTTTAGGGTTTGGGTTTAAGGTCTGAGGGTTGTGTTTAGGAAATAAGAACAAGCATGTTGAGGGAGTGAAGGGATTATGTTGTCGGATTTCAATGGAAACTTCTGCATGGGGTTTGGGGTTTAACCATACTACTGTTGGGGGCTTGGGGTTTAATAGGGTTAAGGGCTTAAGCCTTACAATTCAATCTTCATGGATAAGAGAGATGAAGGGAAGTTCCTGGCCAACTTTAAAAGATATCACCATAATTTCGACACATTTGTAGGGTTTCTAGAGGGTCTGGGCGTTCAGGGTTTTTGAAGATTAGGGGTTTGGCGTTGAGAGCTTCGGGGATTGGAGGTTTTGCACGGGTGCCACGCGAAGCTCAGTTTCTACACATGCCTGGCTTCCAAACGCCCTACTGTGGCCCTATAGAATACACCCCAGCCCGAAACCGCAAGACTTCTCCGAGATGTGGACCCCCCCAAACGCCCGACGTTGGGAATTGAAAACCCTCTGACTGCAAAATGCTGTAGAAGTCCGCATGATCTCTTATAATAAGTCCTCCGAATCTCTTGCGCATGCCCCATGCAATCCCGCCGTAGTTCCCACCACGAGCAACCCAACATCTGGGCTGAACTCTGCAACTGCCTAAACCAATATGGGGATTGTAGTTAAACCCTGTACTTAGGACCCTACAACTCTTGTATTACCACACTAGGGTCCTAATTTCGGGGTTGAGATGCCAAAAAAGAATCCCTTTCTGTAAACCCCAAGCTTCAAAACCTTAAGCCCGCCAAACACCTAAACACCCAAACACGAACCTTCAAACCCTAAACCCCTAAGTTTAGGGTTTAGGGTTTAGGGTTTTAGGGTTTAGGGTTTAGGGTTTAGGGTTTACTAAACCCCTAAACCTTGAACCTTAAACCCGATGGATCCTCACCCCATAACCCCTTAACCCCAAACCACTAACGCCCCCGTAACCCAGACGCCGACCTCTACGTCCTCCACATCAAAGGCGCCCCTGGCAAGCAGCAAGGTGAGGGCTCTAGGATGAGGGTTTAAAGGTTAAGGGTTTAGGGCTTAAGGATTTAAGTTTAGGGTTTAGGGCTTGAGGATTTAAGTTTAGGGTTTAGGGTTGAAGGCCTTAAGGCTTTAGAATTCCGGGTTTCGGGTTCAGGGTTTGGGGTTTAAGGCTTGGGGTTTAGGGTTTAAGTGTTCATGGTTTGGGGCTTAAGGTTGAAGGTATGGGGTTAAGGATTTAGGGCTTAGGGTTCCGGGTTTCAGGTTTAAGGAAGGTTCCGGGTTTAGGGTTCGAGGTTCAAGTTTTAGGGTTGGAGGTTTCGGGTTTGGATGGAGTTTCTCGAAATCAGGGGGGGCCTAGGAACCCCTCAGGTTATGTTACTCTATTAGGGATTCTATTATAAAAGATTAATTTGAGAAATGCTTGGGGGATTTAGTGCATGCAGGGTTCACGGCTGCGGGGATCTGGAGTTCCGGGTTTGAAGGCTTTGTTTGGGCTTGGCTGTGGGGGATTTAGGGTTCAGGGCTAATTGCCTGTTGAACAAAGGAGTGTACCTGATTGAAGAGTATCTTCTGTCCTGTTGTGGGGAGAAAGGGAATCGGCCTTGATGGCGAACGCGCTTCGAGGAGTCTGGGAGGTTGTTGGAGCTTCAGCGTTTCGGACTTGGTGCAGGGTGTAGGGCCCTTCAACCGGAAAGGGTAGGGATTAGGGTTCAGGTATTAATGGTGTTTCGTTGCTTCAGGCTTCAGAGTTGGGAGCCCTAGACCCTGAACTGTGGGGACTCTGTGTTTTAGTTGGGGCGTCGGGGCTTGTTGTAGAGACCTCGGGTTGATACCCACGTCCCTTTACAGCGGTAAAGGGGACATGCGGGGTGTTTAGGGTCGATAGAGTTTAGGGAAGAATGGAGCGAAATGGAGTCTGGAAACAGACTTACTAAGCTGATGCTATAAATCCTGCATGACCCGAAGTACCTTGTACCAATGCAAACCAACCTTTATTTGAATGGTATTTTTTTGGTGGTTGAGCCAAGCACGGATATACTCTTCTTGTAAAATACGATACAACGGATGACAGAATCTCAGTCTGTGTCGAAGACTATGGGATCCCCAACTAAGCTACTATCCACTTGAGGTACAGTACAAGCACCTCCGACATCTGTCAGGCAGCAAGGTGCACGGGCAATGGAGAGGGAGCACATGTACTATGGCTGTTTTTCCGGGCTGCTTAGCAATCAGGGTCCAATGGGTAATCTTAAGCTGGGCAGCTGCCGCTCCTCTTCAGCGCCAGCTTGCTGCGCCTTCCGCGACATCAGGTGATCGAATTGCTGCGCTGCCTTGTTTGTGGACGCGCTTGCCGACTCCGACCGCTCAAACGAAACAGAGCCTGGGTCACTCTCCACACTGCCTCTTGCACGCTTTTGTTTGTCCCCGCGTCCATCGCTGTTGGAGTCCTCAAAGGTCGCCGGGCGTTTGCCAGCATGGCCATGGCTGAACATCCTGGCACTTCGTGCAAATGGGAGTGCTTTCTTATCCTTGGACTCCTTATCCGCCCACCCTTGGTTCAGCATTGCAACGTGCACTTCCCAACCTCTAGGCCTGGGCCCTGGACCTGCAACCCCAAACTGAAAACCCTATCACTTTAGGATTTCCGGTTTAGGGCTTCATGTCTGGGGTTTCGCGCTGAGGGTCAGCAGCTTAGGTTTAAAGCTTGGGGTCTAGGGTGTAAGGTCTACCCTGAAACCTTCCCTAAACCCTGAACATCCCAGACCCTAAAAACCCTAAACCCCAAACCCTACATATCCCTACAGATCGCTAAATATCCCTATATATCCCTTTATATCCTTATATAACGCCCAATAGGTGGTTGCTCTTCTCGCGGTGGGCCTCCGAACTGCATCCGGCAGCCGGAAGAAGGCCTGAGTCAGGGGAACCCCAAACCCTAAACCCCAAACCCCAAACCCTAATCCCCAAACCTTAGGTAGGCCCCCCACCCTGTAATAGTGGCTGTAAGGGATAATAAGGAGTATATTAGGGTCCTAGTATATTCCTATTCTACCACCCAAATCCTCAACCCTAAACCGTGGAGCTTCGAGGAAGGGATGAGTTGGGGGTTCTCGGGGGTTTAGGGTTTCGGGTTTAGGGTTTAAGGATGAGTTGGGGATTATAGCGGGTATGTACTGTTATATGGGGGCTTTATAGGGGCTATATAGGGACAAAGGAAAAGAAGATGGGAACTTAGGGTTTAGGGTTTAGGGCTTTGGGGTTGAAGGTCTTTCAACTCTGCGGACATAGATTTCAGGGGTTCACCTGAAGATTATATGAGGCGGATGTTTTTGCACGTGTTCGCAAAATCTCACAGAACACATGTTTCTCAACACCCTCACATCCTTCAGCAGAAGGCTGAGTTTGGAGGCCTAGGGGCGGGATGTCTGCCTACCCTAAACTATATATATATACAGATAGATATACATATACATATACATACATGTATATATATATATAGAGACCATACATATATATACCGATAGAACTCTCCTATATCATCATATATAAGCCCTACGGAACCCTTACTGTACTGGCGGCCACAATGGCGCTTTCAAAGGCATATTGCGGATATACCTCGATTGCATTGAAACTCAAACCCCACTCCTTAAGGGGCCCTCAATCTCCTCAGATTCCACCTAGAAGGACGGTTGGAGACTCCTGAGACTGGTAAGGTAAGTTAAAGGCTTAGGGCTTAGGGTCTGGGGTTTAGCAAGTGGGCATTTGGGCTTGGGGCTAAGGATTGAGCACTTTGATCAACCACGGAGGATAGGACTTCGCATGGACGCGACTCACGATACTGAGGCTGAGCACTAGGAACCGTACAAAGGATTGAACCTTTACTGGGCTACTTGGCGCAAGGCAAACTTGGAATCCGGTGGCTCTGCATAATCCCTGCAAGAAGCACATGTACTCTAGAGTCTAAACTCCTAATATCCCCCTTAATAACCCCTACTATAGTCCCCTGTATACTCCCCTGTATAGTCCCATCTATAACCCCCCTTTAAGGAGTTTAGATTGTAGCTCATGTAATCCCAGAATTTAAACTTCGGGTTCTGGAACCTGGGGTGACCTATCACGCATATCTTATTTCGCAGAAACGGACAACATGTTTCAAATGCCTTCCCTCAAACTATCATAGAATTCCTGAGTGGCCCTGGAAAGAAAGACTATTTCCCCTCTAAGCAAATTGAACTCCACGAGGGGCTGTAGAAAGAATGCGTTCTTTTTTGGGAGCGCCCATGTGGAGTTCCACTTTGTTTTGATTCGCGTAAAGTAGCCGCAGTCCTAGAAGCCCAACAGGACTAGCCCCTTCACACTAATTCTAAAGACGCCCCACCCCCCAACCTTTATGAGAAATATTCCTCTTACAATGCCATTCCGTAATGAGGGCAAGATTTATTATTAGCAGGTAGGGAGGTTTTGGATTTAGGGTTTTATCCTGGGCCCAAACAGAAACAAGAAGAATCATGACTCACAACACAGCCACTAAACCTGACACCGTGAGGCTTTAACAGCATAAATCCTAAACCAGGAAACCCAGATTAGGGTTGATAACATGAGTCATACTGATATATGATGATAATAATGATAGTAGTAGCAATAGTGAGAATACTAATAGTAAGAGTAACAGTAGAAGCTATAACCATACAAATACTAATACTACTACTAATAATAGTAATAATGATAGTAGTTGAAACCCATTAGACCTGCCCTCCGCCAAACTAGCAAACTAAGTCAAGGGTTGAGGCGTTTTCTCGGACCTTTTCTGCGGGCTTAAGGTTCAGGGTTTAGGGCTCTGAACACTACGCACAAAACCCAACAAACACTGTCCTCATAGGAAAACCTAAACCCTGAACCCTAAACCCTAATCAAACCTAAAACTCAAAAAATACGGAGGGGAGGAGCCTTGGGGCATGGTGAACCCTGAACTCACAACCCTCAACCTAGGTCATTCCCCCTACAGTACCAAGTACCACAAGATGATCGGTTTAGGGTTTAGGGTTTAGGAGTTATATTAGCCCCTAGATGAACTCCCTTTAAGCACTGTGAGGGGGAATACTCAATCCTCAGCACAAGCATGACCAATGATGACCCAAACCCAACATACACCCCTGTTGTTTAACCCCTTATAACCCCCTCAAAGAGATCCTACAACTTATCCTTATACACCCTACTGAACCCTATACAACCCTAGACCCTGCACCCCAAACCCCAAACCCTAAACCCCTACACCTAAACCCTACACCCTAGACCCTAAACCCTTACACCTTCACCCTAAACCCTAGACCCTAAACCCTAAATCCTAAACCCTAAACCCTAAATCCTAAACCCTACATCCTAATCCGCTTAAACCCAGCACTGACCTCGAGGACTTGGTGCGCATTTCGGAACGACGAGCCTCAGGCTCCAAGGCTGTCAGGGTTTAGGGTTTAGGGTTTGAGGTTTAGGGTTTAAGGGTTAGGGTTTAGGGTTTAGGGTTTAGGGTTTAAGGTTTAGGGTTTAGGGTTTAGGGTTTAGTCTGAGTTCCTAATATCCCCCTTAATAAGCCCTATAGTATAGTAATCCTCAATATAATCCCCTACATAACCCCCTTTAAGGAATTGAGACTATAGCTTATATGGGCCTAGGGTTTAGGGATATCATAGCCCCCTAGGTATTCTGGTTCTAGAGGATCTAACCTTTTAATCCCTTGCTGCCATGCTTCAGGTTTTTCAAGACTTAAGCTTTAACTACTTAGGGTTTGCAGTGGTTCTACTTTGCGCGCATTTCGGGTTTAGTGTAGCGTTTTTGTGTTCAAGCTTAGGGCTTCAGGGCTTGTAGAGTGAAGGATTTAGGGCCTGGCGTATTGAGGGCGTAGGGTGTTGCAAGCTTTCAAGGTTAGAAATGGCTGAGGTGCTCAAGTTTCACGGTTGCAAGATCCAACAGGAAAGCAGGAGAAGAATTGTTTGTCGCGGAGGGATAAACAAAATCCAAGAGGCAGAAACGGACCAGCTATACAGAGGCGCGACCACGCCCAAGACGGATCTCAACCCCCCCCCCCAATGTTTCGGCTGTCAAAAGAGGGTGATTGGGGTCCGAGCTGCTGAAGGTTTTGGCGGTTTCGACTTCACACAATCCTCATCCCTATGAACCACCATGTAACCCAAGATTCTATGTCATTGTCACTTGTCTTTCCCGCTTGATTCTCAATGACAGGGGAACTGTCCCGAAACCCTATACATTCCCGACATAACGTCCCTATATATCTCTGCTGCATATATATACATATATGTATATCCCCACATTCCTATACATGACTCTTGAGTGTGCCCCCAGAGACCCCAGGAATACATCGGAGTTCTGGGGAAATTCTATGAGTGCCCCTTTAGGCTTTCATAAAGACAATCTGGATGGAAGTTTCCGAAAATCAGGGGCACCATGTTGGGAGTCCCTGTAAGGAAGATTACACTATTTACCCTAAACCCTAAACCCTAAACCCCTATATTGGGGTCCCAAATTTTTGGTAAACTACCAGATCAACTCCCATGCAGTTTAAGACAGCAAGTGCATTCACTCCAGACTTCAACCAGCTGAACACAGAGCATTCGCGGGTCCAAGAAGCAAACCAAGAAAGACATAACTGTACCAATAGCAACCAGAAGAACAGATGATGCTGATGATGATGATGATAGCAAGTATACTTCATGAAATTACTGTCTGCTGCGTATCCAACTACAAGCAAGACCTCACTGCCCTGTTCCGCGGTGGCGGCTTCGGAGAAACTCCGAATATACTTCAGACATTGGCTCAGCTCAGAAGCGCTCATTAGCGTCCAGAAGCCCTGAGAAATTGGAGTGTGGCTACGAACCACGTTCTCACCATCAAGTCCGCACTGCCACCTCACAGCTGAAGTCTAAAGGGTGCCAGGACTTCAGCGCTGCCCATTGAGTGGCTTCTTCCGTAGCCAATGTGGACCGGTCTTTGCCCATCTGCAGCTGCTATGAGGGTTTAGGGTTTAGGGTTAGGGAATTAAGGCGTTAGGGCATGGAGTTCAGTTGAGGGTTTTGGGTTTTGGGGCCTCGGAATTTGGAAGCAAGATGATAAGAAGGGTTGGGGCCTCTGGATTTGGACTCTAGGCCAGGCAAACTCTCAACTCCAAGCCCTGAAAACCTACTACGTAAATAGTTACCAATAGCCTTTTGAGGTCCATTTTAGGTACCATATACTATAATTATACAAGGAATATGGAACCAGAAGATCAGTAACTAAATAACCCTATAGTATCCCTTCAGGGGCTCGTACCGTTTAGCTGAGGCAACCTATGGAGATGCTTCGCCACATCGCAGCGCCTGGCGCGAAAGAAGCAGGTCTAAGGTTGAGATCTTGGGGAGTAGGGAGGTTTGGGGTTTAGGGTGTATAAGGAGTTGAGGAGGTTGAGGGAGATCAGGGTTTAAGCTTTGGGGAAAGTTCTCACTCTAGGCGATCTTTCATAAATAACAGACCCTGGCAGCCCTGAAACCCTAGACCCTAAACCCTAAACCCTGGCAGCCCTGAAGCCTTCCAATCTTTGAGCCTTTGCTAGCCGGCAAGGTCTCAGGATTCAGGCTTGACCGAGCAGTTATGTTGCTTGTTGTTAGTAGGCAATGAAGGAACCCAAGGAAAAAAGGAATCTGCCATTGCGGGTAAGGGCCTTAGGCTTAAGGTTTGAGGTTCAAGGCTTAAAGTTGTTTTTTTAACAAAGCCTCTTTTGACCCGTTTAGGGTAGGCATTCGGGATGGGTGGTTTGGGGCTGAAGGATCTGGGGTTTGTAGGGTTCAGGGTTTAGGGGCTTGTACGGTTTAAGGTTGAGATCTGCGCTTTGGAGTGCTTTACAGGATCTTGTGCAACTCTGCGGAATCTTCAGCGAAGGTTCCGAAGAAGTTCTTGTTGCTGCGGTGGTATTATCAGCATTCATATCGGCATTACAACTAGTATAAGAACCGAAGCCAGCGTAATATTCAAACTTCTGATGTTCCATCAATCCTGAACCCTAAGCCCCTAAACCCTAAACCCTAAGCCCTAAACCCTAAGCCCTAAACCCTAAACCCTAAACCCTGAACCCTAAACCCTAAACCCTACGCCCGAAACCCTTTGGTCAACTCCAGCATGCCGCCTGCTGACCTGTAGCAGGTGAAAAGTGTCTCCGATTGAGTGGGAGATTTAAAGGAAAAATGAGGATACATGGAAATATATAGGGATGGATAGGTATGTGTAGGGATACATATATATAAATATATAGAGGGTATGTGAGGGTAAGTAAGGGTATATAGGTTTAGGACTTAGGGCTTAAGATGATTGTAGCGGTCCCAGGCACCTCCAATAACACACTACGCTACTGGTAATCCCCGCAAATCACCCCCCCTACCATCCCCCAATAATCCTCTCGTAGACTCCATGTATCCTTGGGGCCCCACAGGCAGCCCTTATGTGAGAAATCCTAAACTCTAAACCCTAACATATGTCTCAGTTCTTACACTAAACCGGACCAAAACGCAATGGCAACTATGTCGACCCGTCCAGGATTTGACACGGAAGTAGCGTGTCCAGTGTTGTAAAGGGATACTACTCCAAGAACAAGCCATCTAATGGGCAAGACAATGGAAAATGAAATGGTAACTGGGTCTGTATAGGCGTTTAGGTTGAGGGGTAAGGACTAGGCCGGTCCATTCCGAAAAGCTAGAAACCTGAAGGAAAGGACTTGGTTATTCCTGAGGTTTTGCTCTACCCAGGGGTAGCGTGAGGGGTTGTATAGGGATTCTGAGAGGGCTATTCATCACCGCAGTCGCTACTAGCAGGCAGCTCAAGGTGATTTAGGGTTTAGGGGTTTAGGGGTTTAGGGTTTAGGGGTTTAGGGTTTAGGCTTAGGGGTTTAGGGTTTAGGGGTTTAGGGAAAATTGTGAAAATCGGGGGGGTTTCTAGCACAGGTGAACAGAAGCCAAGGGTCCCCCCATAGATTCGGCAAAGTTAAAGTCTTCATACAAGGACACCGATGGTATATCCAAATGATTGTTCCCCAAAATAGGGGGACTCCAACCTAGACCCCAAAATACAATTATCCTTGTAGAGGTACCCAAAAAGGGACCCCCAATGTTGGGAAGCCCCCAGGTGTGAGGAACCTTTAAAGAGTTCATCCTGAATTCCCAGACCATTGACCTTAAGGTTTAGGGTTTTAGGGTTTAGGGTTTAGGGCGGAACAATAGACCCGGACTCATATGAGCTATGGTCTAAACTCCTTAGAAAAAGGAATTCTATAAGGGATTATGGTTTTTGGGTTTAGGGTCTAAACTCCGTAGAGGAGGATTATGTAGGGGATTAAGAGGAGTTTTGTAGGAGTTATTAAGAGGGATGCTAGGAGTTTAGACTATAGCTCACACACAAAGGGACCCACACAGCTTTCGGACAACGCTATTTCGGATGGTTTGTTTCACAGCATATTACACGGTATAGGCCCCCAAGCAACGATATTTCTATCCAAGGGCACCACAAAGCAGGGACCTCTGGCTTCTGGAAACCCTTGCCTGAGTAGCCAGAAACTACAACCTGAAAAAGGTTTAGGAATTTAGGGCTTAGAGTTCAATCCCCCCTCCCCTAGTACCACAACAGCATATTGGTCCTGGAAAGGAAGCCTTCAATCCTAAAGCCTGAGATCAAACAGGACGGATGCACTGTGGGAAAAAGAGGTCAAGCTCTTCAAAGAATTCGGCAGGCTGCGGGCAAAGCTTAGGTTTCAGGGCAGGCTTGGTTCTAGGGTTGGACCATGGACCTCATGGGCAGGGTTTAGGGTTTAGGGATCCAGTTTTAAGGGGCCTGATAGGCCCCAGCAAACAGGTAGGGGCACACGGGTAGGGCTGCTGCATAAAGTTTTCGTCTTTTGTGTTTGGGGAATTTCTTTGGTACATGTTCAGGCTTGCTTTGCAGGGTAAGGGTCTCAAACTAGTGGTACCCTTGAGTGACTGCGAATATAAATATATATATATATACATGGGGATGAGAAGGGCATCTGGCTTCCTAGCAGGCAGTCTTTAAAGTCCGGTTTTCAGAGTCTGCTTGGTGTTGGTTTTGGGCGAGAAAAGAATGAAAGAACTTGGGACCAGTCACTGCTGCCTATGCACCTTCATTGGGTAGAAAAAGCCTACACGACGCTAAACAAATTAATCTTGGGAATTTCTAACATCGATAATAATGCAGACTGAAAACAAGAGTCAGAATGTATTCGGTATCTCACAGTCCATCCACTACTTGAGTACTGCTTACAAGCCAAAACTAGGCGTACAAACCGGGAAGACGATTCTTGAGGTATAAAGTAAGGAATACGCTTCCCAAATATTGAACCCTCTGGTTTTTGTCTTAAACCCGAACCCCAAACCCTAAACCCCTAAACCCTAAACCCCTAAACCCTAGTACGAGCAGGTAATTGAGGAGCGGCAGTCCATATCACTCTGGTTTCAAGGTTAGGGCTTGTGGTCTTCATAGCTCGGTCCGGTCGTTAACATTCGTAAACGGATTCTTATCTCTTCGGATCTGAACAGGCGCCTGCTCTTGAGAAATACTACTGTCTTTTCTGCGCATTTTTAGGCAATGGTATATGTATATATACCTATATATAAACAATGAAAACAAACCGGATTATTTCAAGCCCTCGCCTCAAACATAAGGCATGTCTGCAGTTAGAGGCATGAAAGGATTCAAGGCTGGAAGACAGACAGAGCAAGAACTATGTACCCTAAACCCTAAACCCTAAACCCTAAACCTACTAGCTTTGAAAGCGCGGCACCTGATCCAGAAAGCACTGAAACCTGCAACCCTAAGTCCAAACCCCTGCAATTGTGCTTAAAATAAGGGTTTAGGGTTTAGGCATGACTCTAAGTACCTTATAACTTGGGAATTATGGAACCCCTGGCACCAGAAGAGGCCTGCATCCATCTGAGGCCTAAAACCCGAATTTGTCATTCTTCGCAAAGGAACCTAACTTTGGGAATACTTGGCCGTTCAAAGTGGAAGTGTAATTGCGAGGACTAGGCGTATAACTTAATGTCGAACACATACAACTCCACTCTACTTTGTCCACCCCTGAACCTTCAAGCACAAGGGTGTTCAGAAGGCTTTTGTACGATTCCAGTTGCTACAGGAGTTCAGTATAGGCAGGACACAATTCTGTCATGCAGGCTCCTCCCCAAAAACAAAACCACAAACACCCAGTACACCCCCTCTCCACCTGAACCCACCAGATCTTGGTGTCCATAAAATGGGGTCACCCAAGCATGCAGCATGCAGGAAGTTTTGGAGACTACCACATCACCAGTCTCGCAACCCTTGAAACTGATGCTGGCCTCGTTGGGTAAGGGCGTCCCTCGGAGCATGATTAGTAGATGTCCGAAGTCGTACCTGTTGCGTCATTCCGACGAGTCTTCAAGCTACAAATAGGGGCCAGCGCCTAGCAACTGAGATGTAGAGATTACGCACCAATCCCAAACGTTTACCTGTGTTTTCTTCGATCCTCCCCAGCCAGCTCATAACACGTTTCCTTCAATAGACACATGGAAGCTGCCGACCGTCAAAGACGCCCTGGCGCCCTCAGTCTACGGTTTTTGTGGACGGTGATGTCTTCATCAACGGTGGTCCCCAATCCGCGCTGGTGCTTCAACGGTTCTGGTCCCAGGTCTTTTCAAGCATTCTGCAGCTGTTCAAGGTGCTTCGGTGACCTCCTTTCGCTGCGAGTTGCTTGTTGTGAGTATCACAGTTGCGGCTGATTGCGCGGGTGTGCTGCGCCGTGCCCAGTTCTTGCAAGACACAGTTTTGAATGACAGTGCACCGACCAAGTTGAAAGCGCTGACTTGCCTGACCTCTTCTCACAAGTTGCCCGCGCACATATTGGTAGGATAGACTTCCTGAACGTGAAAGCTCCTCCGTCAGGGACTACACTGCCCGGTGCTGACCGCAGGCAATGGGAAGTTCGAAGCCTTTGCTAAAGCAACAACGAAGGAATTATCCTCCCAACTTGCGAGCAAAGTTCGTCCTTACCTCGAGCGAGCCGCGTCCATCTAAGTCCCCTCGATTGCCCTTAGTCGCCACACTGGTAAAGCGTTCTCAGCCCTGTCAGCGCCTTCAAAGTCCCTCAGAAGGTCTAACTATAACTATGAGCTGAGATTGCCGCATCTGCAAACCCCAAGCGGCTTCGCCAGTAAGCGTCCCCGTATGTGTTTCAGCTCATGTCACTTGCTTGGTCGCATAGTGGTTATGGGAAACATTGGAAACAGGGTGGCACGCGCCGCTTGACACAATGTCTCCCTTTTGTACACGTCATGGGTGTTGTCTAAAAATAAGAGTCCCTTTCTGAAGGTCCCCAGTTTAAGGATTACCTCAAATTGGGGTTGGCAAGGGGACCCCTATGTTCGCAAAGCCCCGTTTGTAGGGTTAAGCTCTCATGCTGCGGGATCATAAGACCTTGAGGTAACTTTAAGGTGCTCTGCCTGACTGAGGGTGCCTCATAGTCATGGGCTCCACTCTTAGGGTTTAGGGTTTAGGGTGTCACTCTCCCAAGGGTCCCAGTTAAGTGGGTATTTGGGGATACTTAAAGCTAGCTATAGGAAACTGAAGGAACCTATGAGTTTGGGAACTAGTGCTCAGGGCTTGAGCCTGGATGCAGTTCTTGGTATTGAGAACACCTACCTTGTAATCGTGGTCAAATAGGAATATGAGGACCCTAATATAATCCTTCTTGATCCCTCACAGCCACTATTACAGGGTGGGAGATCCACCTAAGTTCTTGGTAAGGATGTTACGATTTGTGCGCTCCTGGTTTGCAGAGATAGTTGAGGTCCTGCCAAGGAAAAAACAACTGTCAAAGTATTCTTGTCCATCTGAAAGGAACAGACAAGACGGATACAACATCTTTGGACTGTGCGTTCCACTGCAACACCAATTCACTAGGACTTCGTTTAAGCAAGTGCCCCAAACCCCAAACCTTCACAACTCTGCCAACCTCTAGATTGCGAACACAAAGCCATGAAGAAAAAAGACTCGACCCACAACCCTCAAATCCTATGTCCTAAGTTCTAAGTGCTGAAATCCAACTCCCGAAGCTGCAATGGCGAAAGGTGATTCCCGCAATATAGGGGTTAGGGTCCATAAATAAAAAAGAGGCACGACTAGAAATCCCGATGAACGATAATCATGTGGGGCCCCCGACACAGGAACCACAAATTGTACATAGTCTAAACTCGTAGTATCCCCCGCTATCTAACCCCCCTCTAGGGGGTTTCGACTACAGCTCAATTGATGGAAACCCCAAGCTGTTGTGCTGCCATGGTACAAGCCAGCAAACTGCACCCAGGGCCTCGAAAACAGCTCGCACGGTTCTAGGGTTTAGGGTTTAGGGCTTACAGCTTCGGCTTAGGGCGTACTTTTAGGAGGCCTTAGGGGCCCTTGCAAAGAAATACACTATGAAGACCCCCCACCCTGCAATAGTGGTATCATACAAATATAAGAGGACTTGAATAAACTCCCTATTATCCCTTATAGTGACTATTACTGGGGGGATACTTTTAGGAGGCCTTACTTGGAGGGCCAGCGGGACTTAGTAAGTAGCTTCTTGTTCGGGATAACAAGGGTCACTATTTAGGTTATAGGGGTCATTAACCTACCTACTAAGTCCTCCCGACCCACCAAGTGGGAACCTTTGCAAAGGGTTACACGGATTTACAGGATGAAAAGATTCTGGTTGGGGAGACTTGACAGAATCAGAACCGAGGGATCCTCGGGCGAACCTGGGTCTAGGGTTTAGGGTTTAGGATTTCATGTTATGGGTTTGGGGTTAAGGATTTAGGGATTTAGGGTTTTAGGCTTTGGAGTTTACGGCTTACGGTTTAGGGTCTGTGGCAGCGTCCTTCTCAGAAGATCTGATTGTAAGGGCATGTGCAAAGGATGCAGAGCCTGGTCTCCAGCTGTGATTCCACGTCTAGGGACTTTTGCTGATTTAGGGTTTAGGATTTAAGGTTTAGGATATAGGGTTTGGTGTTTAGGATTTAAGGTTTAGGGTGCGTGAATACGTAGCAACATGATGTTGAGGTGTATTTGGTGTATTTACCATATACCATACATATGCAAGGAATGTAGGGCCACAATATTGGTGACATTCCCTACAAGCGCTCATGTAATCCCCCCAGACTGCCTTTTGATGTTACACCTTCTTTTCCATTTGGTTCTCCACTATAGGGATAATATACACCTCCATACCCGATAAGAACCCTATGTGGCCCTTTATATCCTTACATGACATATTCAGGTCTAAATTAACCTTCCCTGTTGTATGCAGCCCTGACTTGGCCAAGATGGGGCAACAATCTTGGCAGGACAACAGAAGAACTGAACCAATAACCTAGTAGGACTTCGGGTGTAGGGTTTAGGGTTGAGGGTGTCAAGAAGCACCCAAACTCAGGGAAGCTTCGCAGACAGCAACAGTATTCACCTCGCGCAGCAGAGAAGCGGGCTTTGCAAACAAGTCGCAAGGCACAAGGGGCCCAAAGCATTGTTGCAAGATCCATGCGAGCACAGGCAGCTCACACGCCTTGAGCCTAACTGAAGGGTTACCTTACCACCCCGCGCTTTACTAACCCCCCTAGGGTTCCCCCTGGCTTAACCTCGATTAGCCCTGAATCATCTGATTGAGGAGGAACCGGGGAGTAAGGGTATAAAGGGGCCGATAGAGAAGGCGGTTTAGTAATTCGTAATGTCTATGGTTGAAACCATGGGCCCCTACTATGGGCCCTTAAGCCTGGGATCCTTATATACTTACTATATAACTTACATGTCCCTGGAAGCCCCTAGAAGGCCCAAGGGCTCACATTAGGGGCCCATACTTCTAACCTTGGATCATGAACGCTTTAATGTTTCGATGGATCCTGCATGCACCTCAAACCCCTTGTATCCCTATAGACCCCTCTCAATCCCAGCACGTCTCTACACATCCCTCTATATCCCATATCCGCTATAGTCTAAACTCTTGGTATCCCCCTTAGAAACCCCTATAATACTCTCCTATACAATACCCTACACAACCCCCTTTAAGGAGGTTAGACCCCTAAACCCTAAACCCTATATAACCCCGTTTTCGGGAGTTTAGGCTCTAGCTCATATATCCCTAACTCTCCCAAAGCCCCTCAATCCTCCATCCCAAACCCTAAACTCTAAACCCTGAACTCTAAACCCTGACCCCGAACCCTAAACCCTAAACCCTGAACCCTAAACCCTGAAACCTAAACCCTGAACCCTAAACCCTAAACCCTCAGCCCTCCATCCCAGAGAGCCGGAAAGGAAAGCATCTAAGCACCCGGGCGGTTCGGCGGGCCTGCCGGGATGGCCCTCCTGGCACTTGGAGGGGGGGCTTGTGGAACAAGGGTGGGTTTAGGGTTTAGGGTCTAGGGTTTAGAGGGTTAAGGGTTTAGGCTTCAGGGCTGAAGGTTTAGGCGTAGGATTTAGGGTTTAGGGTTTAGAGTTTAGGGCTTAGGGCTTAGGGTTCAGGTTTAGGGGTCAAGAAATTAGGGTTTCAGAAGGGTAGTTTCATCTAGGGGTCTAGGTTTAGGCTGAAGGTTTTAGGGTCTAGGATTTAGGGTAGGGACCCTACCCTAAACCCTCAACTCTAGGGCAGGGAACTGAGAGATAAATGGTAATTTCCCGAAAAAAGCCATAATTTTGGGAAACCCCCAAATAGGGGATTGCGACAGAGCTTACAAGGGTTAAGGCAACCTGACAGTTCCTCAGCCACCCAGTGAATCTTTGTTACATGGTACACGGAATTACAATTTGCCACAACGATCTAGGTCAGCGTTCCCATGTTGAATCCTTTTTGGGTATGCTTGGAGAAGTGAATTCTGACGAGGGCACGTGGCCCATTTGAAGGAAATAGCTTACTTGCAGGCCCATGGGTAGGTGTAAGGCGGCTGTCCCAACTATAACCACACTTGTAACAACCAATAACACCTCGAGAACTACCCATCTGTACACTGGAGGGTACCGCGAAGCCGAAAAGCAACTCCTTTCAGCAAAGCTTCTGATGCTCCCTGACGAAGATACTTGGGACAGTAAGAGCATGGGAGCTCCCAAAACCGGTCCCACTATACATCCAAATACACCAGTTCTTAGTGAAGGAGTGCACAAAGTGAGACCGCGAAGTTTCGGACCCCCCCCCCACATGAGGCATAATCTAACTCCTAGTATCCCCCTTTATAACCCCTATAATACTCCCCTAGATAATCCCCTACATAAACCCCCTTCGTGGAGTTTAGACTATAGCTCATATGCCGCGGCTTCCAGGCAGCTTAAGGAAACCAAAGCAAGCCTAAACCCTAAGCCCAAACCCTAAACCCCAAACCCGAAACCCCAAACCCGAAACCCCAAACCCGAAACCCCAAACCCAAAACCCTAAATCCTAAACCCAAACCCTCAACACTAAACCCAAACCCCAAACCCTAAACCCTAAATCCTAAACCCGAAACCCTAAACCCGAAATCCTAAACCCGAAACCCCAAACCCTCAACCCTAAACCCTAAGCTTTTTTTTCGCTCTGATGCAGCCTCAAGACTTGTGCAGGAGACAGTTTCACCAGCAGATGCGGCACAGGCACAGGGTATCCCTGGGCCCGCAGGAGGTGAGCTATACTCTAAACTCCCAGAAGTTTAGGGTTTAGGGTTTAGGGTTTGAATATGGAAAAGAAAATGGAAACTACTATAGTATATTGGGGTTATATTGGGTTTATAATGGGATAATGGAAAAGAAAATGGAATCCTGGTATCCCCCTTAATATCCCATAATATAGGGTTTAGGATTTGAGTCTAAACTCCAAGTATCCCCCTTAATAACCCCTAGAATACTCCACTATATCATCCCCTATATATCTCCCTTTCAAGGAGTTTAAGACTGTAGCTCACGTAAGCTGCAAAACGCTAATTGCGCACCGGCCTGCAGAACAGGACGGACTCCTACAAGCTGAAATGGGTCTTCGGGGTCTTGTTTTTGAAGGCCTAGGGGCAGATCCTAAGAAGACCCAGATGCCAAGGTGGACAAACAGTGAGGATGCTAAGGATGCAGCGTTTTCAAGCTGTCATCAGACACCATTATATTGGGTTTATAATGGGATAATGAAAAAGAAAATGGAAACTACTATAGTATATTTGGGGTATATTGGGTTTATAATGGGCTAATGGAAAAGAAAATGAAAACTATCTCGCATCTTTAAACACTATAACCCGCTAGGCTTGGCTTCCTGGCCAAAGGTTTAGGGACTTTCAACCACAGATATTTGCCCTTGCCACCACCTATGTTCTTACAACTCTTCTTACAACTCTTATGGACCAAGACTTTAGTACTATCGCTGTGGCTATCAATACTACTGCTATGCTTATCATCACTCTAGTGAACCCTAAACCCCTAAACCCTAAACCCTAAACCACTGGACCCCCTCAGACCATGAAGAGCACAAGCGAGGTCGCCATGACGATCATTCCAGCAACAAGGGAAGGCGTGACCACCGCATCCTCGAGGGTTTAGGGTTTAGGGTTTAGGGTTCAGGGTTCAGGGTTCAGGGCAAGCGCTATGAAGAATGTTACTCCCCTCCCCTAATTATAATACTACTATATGGGTTGTTCTCAAAAATATGTGGGCCCCTTTTGGGTATATATTACATTACGGCACCTAATTTTTAGGGGTACCAAAATGGGACCCTAATTTTGGGAGCTACCTAATATAGCAGGGTGAATATCTATTGATTTTTAGGGGGGTTGTGTTTTTTTGGCATGAAACCAGCGCAGCGGCTTGTATAAGAACTGTAGTCTTTGCGGTGCCCTTTTAAGCATCCGTGTGGGTTTGGGCTTTGGGATTTTAGGCTTAGGGTGGGTTTATGCTTTGACGCCTTATACGTTCCATGGAAGCTCTGCTTGAGCAATAGGTTTGGCGTATCCTAAGCCCTGAAACCCTCAACCCTAAACACAGAGCTTGTTCCTTGGGGTGAAGAATCCCTGGTGTGAATTCCGGTTTAGGGTTTAGGGTTAGGGTTGTAGTCTCGACGCTTCTTGACTTCAGTAGCTTCCCTCTGGTCCCTTAAAAAAACTCGCCTGAGTTGCTGTTAAGAAAGTAAATGAATCTGCTATAATAACAAAACCCTTTTATTTACTGTATACCAATAATGTGGCAACGTAACTTAAGTTCCCACAGCAACCCAGTCGTCCACTTGAACAACTGAAGTCCTCATCTCGCCCTTCTATGTTTGGATGTACTTGCCATTTAATCTTCCATGTTCTTCTCCATTTGAATCTCCCTTACTTGGACCCTAGACCCTAGACCCGCCATCCCATATGGTTTTTGGTATCAACAAAATTATCCATCTTCTGCCCTGCCATTTTGGACTTGCCTAGCATGCAGTGCAAATATTCAGAGTTCATGTAGCAGTATGTATACATTTCCCTAAACCCTAAACCCTTAACCGCTCCCCCAAACAAACACGGAATGCCAAAAAGAGCTCTACAAAACCTCTTGTCCCTTCACAAGGAGCCTAGATGAGCTAACTTCTACACTCCCAGTATCTCCCCTAATAACCCCTACACTATTCCCCTATATATTTCCCTATATAACCCACTTTAAGGAGTTTAGACTACAGCTCATATGGGATCCATGTTACTTTGAAAAAAAAAGACGCTGCTCGTCTCCTGCCTTCGGGTCGTAGCGGTGCGCTGTGGGAAGCAACTCCGACGCTACAATTATGATCATGATCCTGAGCCAGCTTAAGGCAGTTTGGGTTTAGGGTTTATAGTCCCCCTTAAGTAGATAGAATATGGCTTTGGGTACATAATAATAAGATCCCCATATACCCCATATTCTATCTACTTAAGGGGGACTATGATCATGATCCTGAGCCAGCTTAACGCTTGCCCTGGTGGGGTTTAGGGTTTAAGGTTCAGGGTTTAGGGTTTAGGGTTTGGGGTTTAGGGTTTAGGGTTTAGGGTCTGGAGTTTTGAGTTACGATCATGATCCTGAGTCCAGCTTTCTGCAGTCCCCTTAGACCTATCATGAAATGGTTGCTTGATAATTCCTGGAGGTAACACAAAAATGAAAATGAAACGTCATGCCTAAGGGGACTACAGGCTGAAGGTAGGTAGGGCTCAGGGTTTGAGGCATAAAATTTTACCCTACAGTGTATGATTTATGGTTCAAGCTAGGTTTAGGGTTTCCTTCTATACCCTGGACCAGACTTTGCAGCTGAAAGACTTTGAACAGTTGCGCGCAGCGTGTGGGCGCAGATTCCAGGTACGGTGTAGGTGAGTAGATTACTCTGTAACTAAACTTTGCCAATAGTCGCCAGGGTGTCCTCCTCCAATCCTCTCAGCGTTTACCCCGGGTTCTTGGCCCTAAACCCTAAACCCTTGACCCTAGACTACATGGTGGGACGGGTTAGAAGGCGTTGTAGCCAGGGTTTTGCACCATGGTTGAAACTGCAGATCGAAGATGATTTGCGTGGAAATGATGGCATGGTGATGTTCAGGGTCTGCAAACTTTCAGACCCTCGCTCAATTCTTTACTATGTTCGGGGTGTAGAGTTCAAGGCTTACAGGCTATCATCCTCCGATGGCTTGAGGTAAGTACCCCCGCAAACTAGCATGGAACACAAAAACGTCCCTACTTAAACCGCTGTCCATTGAAGAGAGTTGTGAATATGGTTCCATGCTGGTTTTGGAGGGAGTGTACGGCTTAGTGTTGAAGGCTTGAGGTTCAAAGCGTGCAGCCCTTGGGATGCACGCTTCCGGGTCAGGGCTTAGGGTCCAGGGCCTCGGGTTTAAGGTTAACGTGAATATCCGGGTCTCTTCTGAGGATTTGGAAAAATCCCATGAATAGCAGCAACTGCTTTAGATGGACCATTATGGAGGACAGTCACCTCCCCCCAATACAAAAAAGAAACACAACCCCCCTGACAATCACACATATCTAATGACCAATGGTACTATATATCGGATGTGTATAAACCCAAACGCTAAAAACTCAAAACCCTAACCCCCCCCCCAATTAAAACCCTTCATCCCGAAATCCGAAAACCCTGAACCCAGACCATCCCTGCTGTCGAACCTCCAAAACAACACATGGCAGTTTCCCAAAATAAGGGAACCCAATATGGATTTCGGGTTTAGGGTTTGGGGTTTAGATCCTTATTATGCGGAGCCCCAATAAGGGACCCCTAACTTGTGGAGACCCCGACATCAATAAACAGCCTTACCTGGAAGGCCAGTAGCCCAGAATTTAAGGGGTTCCCTTGTTTTCCTACCACTCTGGAATACCCCAAGCCCTGAAACCCTAAACCCTAAATCGTAATACGGTAGCCTATTCTTGGACAACTAAGCTTTCCAGGTAGCCCCAAGTCACCACCCAACACCTACCCTGGGTCACTCCAAAAAACGCCCTTCCGAAGATTTTGCCAAGGGCTATTCATGCGAAGGGTTTAGGACTTGGAGTTTAGGGTTTAAGGTACCCTAAACCCTAAACCCTAAACTGTAAGCCCTAAACCCTAAACCCTAAACCAGAGTTTAGGGCTTGGAGCCCGAACAGCATTCTAAGTCCTTAGGTGGCAAAGGTCATGTGTGCCATTGTCTAAACTCCTAGTATCCCCCTTAATAAGCCCTATAATAGTTCCCTGTATTATCCCCTATATAATCCCCCTTTAAGGAGTTTAGACTTTGGCTCATGTTATGGGACAAGGTCCAACACAAACCCTGGCCCCTGCGTGACCTTCCCATCCACACCTCTAGCCTTGGTGCTGGGTAGAGCAAATCCAAGGGTTTAGGGTTTAGGGTTTAGGGTTTAGGGTTTAGGGGTTAGGGGTGAGGGGTTAGGGTTTAGGGTTTAGGGTTTAGGGTAGCAAGAAGCTAGCCCTGAAACCAGCTGCGAAACTGCGCATCCCTTCACTCGGTAAGGCCTTGCCCATGATAAGCAAAGGTTACATAAGGAGTGCCGCAGGGGATCAACTTAATCCCACACCTCGTACTATGACCCATAAACTTAAAGCGTAAACTCTTGTAGACCTTAGACCTTAACCTGATCCCTAAGTCTGAAACCCAAAACCCTCGGTAGTTACCCCAAATTAAGCCAAACCAATCAGTCCAAGGAGCCCAGCCACGGCTCCAAAGAGAATGCCATACATCATGCCGTTCCTGTGAAGTTTAGGGCTTCAGGATTTCGGGTTTAGGGTTTGAACGGTGTAGCTAGAAGCTTCAGGATTCAAGGTTTAAGGGGGGGTTGGGGCTAACGGGTTTCGGTCTAAGGGTTTACTGATTACAGTTTGGATGTGGGGTTTCAACGCTTTGGGGGAAGGGTCTATGGCTCGGGGCTTAGCTCTATTATTTGGTGGCTGAAACCAGTATGGGGTGCCATCTCATATGGGTGATTAACACAGACCCATGATGAATAAACCCCCTCCCCTGAATAGGGATTATAATAGGGATCCTAATATCTAGGTCCTTAAAAAGAGGGGGTTTACTAATCATGGGTCTACATTAGTAAGCTGAAAGGGTCTACCGGTTTGTTCTTACATAATCTTACGAGCAAAAAATGAAGTTCAGTCTGTAGTGAGCCTAAACCCTAACCCCAGAGTTTTTGGACTCTGGGTGTGACGCTAGGGTGCGCCCTAAACCCTAAACCCTAAACCCTGAACCCTAAACTGTAAGCCCTAAAACCAAAAGTCTAACTTGCGGGCTTGGAGCCTGGGCCTTAGGGAATGTAATTCAACAAACGCAAAAGCCCGAATCCCTCCTTGAGGGTTTCCCAACATTACGGGTACCCTTTAAAGGGGAGTAGGGAAGGGTTCTGTAGTAGGGGGTAGGGTTCCCAAAACTCGGGGTACCCTTTAAAGGGGGATGTGGAGGTTTTTATTTAGGGTTTAGGGTTTCCCAAAATTAGGGGTACCTTTTTGCGGGATCTAAGGGGTCTATAGGGGTTTTTGACTTAAGGCTTCCCAAAATTAGGGGCATAGAATCTTGGGGTCCATATTGGGGCCCCGTTATTTCTGAAAACTACCACTTAGAGGTTCAGGCCATCTATACAAGTATAACTGGTACTTATAACCCGATTCTAATCATATCCGGGAAGTGAGGGGGTTCAAATTAGGCATACTTACGGATTACGGCCATAATTGGGTTCTAATTACCTTGAACATCCTTGTAGACCCCATGTCCTAGCCTTAAGGCACGGAAAACAATGTCCCACACAAACTCTCCCGAAGCACATAAAATATCATGGATATCTGGAACCAAATATGAGCTTTCCAGGCAGTCATCCATCTAAAGCCCTGAAGCTCAAACCCTGAACCTTCACTGCCTTCCAGGCACTGTTTCCGCAACCTCTGTGCTGAAAAAATGATCCAAGCCAATCAGTTTAGGGTTTAGGGTTTAGGCAGGCAAAAGATGATGCCGCAGTCTAGGCACATGTCTTGGCCGCTGGCCGCCACGACGGCCCAGGCGATCAAGGCGCCCAGAGGCTCAGCCAGGCCAGCAAGCACGGCAAAGATGAAGCCTCTCCTTTAAAGGGACTACAAGGACCCTGGTCCCCTTATCTAAAGGGACTTAAAAACAGGGAACCCCAAGAAAATTAGGAATATAATAGAATATAAGGACCCTGGTAGGTATATTCCTATGTGGCATGGACCTTTGCGTTCTATTTGGCGAAGAGTTTGTTTAACCTGAAATCCTCAAGAAAATCCTTAATTCAAACCGAGCGGCCTTGCACGCAGCCTATCGGCCAAGGCATACAACGGCCCTTCACTACCCATGTAATGTTCCATAGTGAAGACAAAGTATTAAAGTTTTTTGCTTGCTTTGTTAGCGTGTTTTTTTGTGAGATTGCTTAATCCAAAAACTGCGGCAAATGCAGCTTGCCAGTACACAGCATGCACTTGCAAGCCGCCAACGACATGTGCTGGGAACACGCATGAGGCAATTTTTTCCGGTTCCTGGCATAAGGTGTCGCTCACGTGGCAGCTGCTGCTGGCCTGCGGATGTAAAAATAGTTTTTGATAGAGGTGGATTTTTTAGTGTTGCCTCTTACCCTTTCCCGTTTACTCCATATCGACATCGAACATGCAGGATACCTCCACATGTAAGCATTGATTTTGTGAAGTATGGATTTTTTCATTTTGCCTCTACGCCACCGCCCGCCTTCTACTCCAGCTCGACATCGAGCATACAGGATACTTGCAGATGTAAA
This sequence comes from Symbiodinium pilosum, assembly GCA_905231905.1. Lineage (NCBI taxonomy): Eukaryota > Dinophyceae > Suessiales > Symbiodiniaceae > Symbiodinium > Symbiodinium pilosum. The sequence goes on along the minus strand of CAJNIZ010045763.1, from coordinate 3,463 downwards.
CATTAATTTTGTGAGGTATGGATTTTTTCATTTTGCCTCTACGGCATTGCCCGACAAGTTGACCATCCACGCCTGATAAGCAGAAAATTAAATGTATTAAGAGAAACACTGAATCCGGGCGGTTTTGTCCAAGTCGGCCGTATTAATACATCTCGTCCACCTGCAATAAAAAACAGATAATAGTGCGGTGAAAGAAAGACTAAAAGGGCAAGCCGCTTCTTCTGCTTGATAACGGCTTCCTTAGCACGAATAAAAACTCGAAAGCTAAAGAAAAAAGACTCTGAGCCGAGCACTGCCTGGATTTCCGTGCTCGCGCCCTTCTCCTGCAGAATTATAATTCTATTAAGAATATATTAATTTCTGTAAAAAAAACATCTTCAACAAAGCCCTGACCTGAGTGCAAACTTTACTGCTGAATTCAAAATTTGATGCTTTTGAATAAACGAATAATTAAGGCAGGAACCTTCTGTCTCAACAAGCACGATCGCTCAGCCGTCATAGCATCGCGTGACCTGATACATAAACGGTAACTGCTTTTATTTTTTTGGTTGCCATTGGGTGCAAGGCTCTTTCATTCTGGCCCGCACCCACTTCGGAGGAGCGTAGTTTGGCTGCTGCGGCCTTATGTGTTTATGCAGCAAGTACGAAGACTCAACTAATGTTTTTTTCCTGCAAAGTATAAAATGTAAGCTCAAAATTAACGATGCATAAGCACTAAGGTCTGCGCTTGAAAGCGCGCGCACTCGCGGGCTCGGCTTGGCTCTCCTGAGAGAAATTTAGTAAGAATTAAACTTATTTAAAAAAAAGTTAAGGCTTCGGCATTCTCAGCACTGTCGTAGCAGCCGTCGGGTCCGGTGTCCTAACAGATATTGAAATTGCTTACTTAGACTTGTTAAGACAAATACTAAGGGTTCGGCAGAAACCGCACCAGCCGCGGAGTCCGCTTCAACTTCCTGACAAAAATTGTGACTTTTTAAGTAAATTTGTTTAACACAAATGTTAAGGCTGCGGCACTCGCAACACTATCGTAGCAGCCGTCGGGTCCAGTGTCCTAACAGATATTGAAAATTCTTACTTAGACTTGTTAAGACAGATATTAAGGATTCGGCAGCACCCGCACCAGCCGCGGAGTTCACTTCCGCTTCCTGACAAAAATTGTGAGTTTTTAAGTAAATTTGTTTAGCACGAATGTTAAGGCTTCGGCACGCGCAGCCCGGCCGTACCACGTCACTTGTACATGTGCCAATGACATACTCCTTAATTTATACAGTGTTAAGGGTTCGGCAGGAGTCACGGAGGCAGCCTCCGTCTCCTGACAACAATTGAAAATCCTTACTTAAACTTGTTTAAAACAAATGTTAAGGCTGCGGCACTTGCAGCAGGGCCGTACCACGACTCGGGTCCGCTCTCCTCACAGATAGTAAAAACTCTTACTTATACTTGTTTAAGACAACTATTAAGGTTTCGGCAGCAACCGCACCAGGCGCGGAGTCCACTTCAGCTTCCTGACAAAATTTTTTGACTGTTTAAGTAAATTTGTTTAAAACAAATGTTAAGGCTTCGGCACTTGCAGCACTGTCGTACCAGCCGTCGGGTTCGCTGTCCTCACAGAAATTAAGAATTCTTACTTAAACTTCTTTAAGACAAATATTAAGGTTTCGGCAGCAAGCGCACCAGCAGGCGCGGAGTGAACTTCAGCTTCCTGACAAAAATTGTGACTTTTTAAGTAAATTTGTTTGAAACAAATGTTAAAGCTTGGGCACTTGCAGCAAGACTGTGCCAGGAGTCCGTTCTGCTGTCCTCAAGGAAATTAAGAATTCTTACTTAGACTTGTTTAAAACAAACGTTAAGGCTTCGGCCGTAGTGGCAACAAGGCCCTTTGCGGGCTTGTAGCTGACTCTCTGCTTCCTTAAATGCATCAAGTATGCTACGTGCATACAAAAAAAATGACTTCAATCATAAGAGCTTTTGTCGAGCCACTTGATTGCGACTGGAACGCTGAGCGTCATCAACTGGCAGTCATTTTAATCACTGTTTTTTTGCAGCGTTACACAGTTTGCATTGCACACGAAGCTAACGTGTCTGGCCTTCGGGCGGATGAGAGGACGGCTCATCCTGAGCCGTTTTCATATTTTTTTGACCAAAAAAATCTCAGCCGGCCTGCGCCACCTTCCCGGCAAGACGACGAGACTACGGGAACTCTTGAGCCGCTAACACCAGTGGATTGAATACTCAGTTCATTAAATGTTACCTCCTTCTAGCTAGTCAAGCAACTGTCCCTGTTAAGAAAACACATCAAGATTGCCTTCAAAATAAAGCTAACTGTCTTTAGCGCGATGCTTTTTCTCATTTTTCTAAGCTTTTATCTGAACTAGGTTTGCGTACTGAAGTGTAAGCTATAAATGCTAGCACTCTCGATACTGTGAATTCCGTTCCAGAACACGCAAGCAACGGCAATGCATGCCAGTGATAGTTTCCGGGTAATTTTTCTATCCGCAAACGATTCGCATGTGATTAAAACCAAAACATCATGTATACTTTCACACCTGTCTACGTTTAGAAATAGTAATCTTCTGGGAACTTTGTGAGTTAGTGTGTTGCGGCATTCGAACTATTCAAACTTTAATAATAACGTCTTTCCTTGGAAATACGTTCCGCAAGCCTTCCAGGAACACAAGTCCTAGCAAAGACATCGTGCGCGCGCAAAAGCAACCTTTAAAAACAGCAACACCCGGATGTGATAAAATTTAGCTGCAAATCAAAAACCTAATCTGCCGGATGAAAACTCGTTCTGCAATTATTTCGAAATTAACGTGTCTGGTATAAAGCTGAAACACATGTGCGGTTCAAAAAACATTCGTTCTTTCAGGAAACACGAATGCTGCAAAAATCATGGTGCCGCCTTGTGACGAAAAGAAAAACGAATATCTGGAATGATGGCTTTGGGAAAAAAAGTACTCTATCTTGTACCCTATGCAAAAACCTCACATAAGACTCTCGCGACATCATTTTGGAACCCGAGTCGTCCAGAAGCTTTATTCGTTCATTCTCCATCTGTTCCGCACGGAGTGTCTAGACTGAGGTGTATCTTCAATGCGCGTCCACTCTCGTACTGGCGGTGAAGAGCTAAGTAGACTGTGTGTGAATGTAGGGTCTAGGATTTCGTTGAAAATAGCCCCTGCCAGCTTTCCATGCTAACCATATTTACAGTCAGATGTCTTCGTTTTGCTTTTTGTGTTAAATGGCAACTCTAATTTCTTGGCCATAATGAAGTTTGCCTCTTGTGAACTGTCTGGGTCCTCGAGAAAATTAAAAGCTCCATAAATACAACTTCCCATGGTCAAGCTGGACGCTCGCATGACACCAACTGCTTGTACAGGAAACCTACCGCGGATCTACCGCGAGTCTAGCGCCACCCTGGAGAAAGTGTGGTTTACCCTGCGTGCCGCCTCATGACGAAGAG
>CAJNIZ010045762.1:23939-34621 GCA_905231905.1 Symbiodinium pilosum | reverse complement strand
GGTAACAGAAATTAAAAATTATTTTCAGGAACCTTGTAGGTAAAGGATTACCTACAAGGCTCTTTGGAGTCTACCGCCTTCAGTCTGGACCTGCGATCCGAACTCCCAAGCTGCGGAGCCCCATACTATCGATGAGGCTTTGGGGTTGAGGGTTTCGCGAGTAGGGTTTCGGGTTTGGGATAAGGTAAAGGGTTTGGGGTTTGAAGGTTTGATCTGACCCAATTTCAAAGGCCAGTCCCTGCACCCAAGCACCTTGCGACAAAAAACTCTGAAAGACAACCCCCCCCGACACCCCAAATCTCAGGAAAATAGACTGCGAGCAGATCCCGAATCCCACAACAACACCACCTCTCGGCTCCCGGGCCCTCTCGAGATCTACATAAAATTCATGGGCTCCCCCAATCACCCTCAACCCGGAACTCAAGCCTAAATCCTAAACCCTTACTTACTCTAGCCGACAACAGTTCAGGGTGCAGGGTCTAGGGCTTCAAGCTTGGGAGGCCCTAAAAGGTTAAGGGCTTAGGGCTTAGGGCTTAGGGCTTAGGGCTTTGAACATGAACCCCCACTCCCAGAACCTACATAACATGTGGGCTTTCGTAGTTTCGCACCCCATGATAATCATAAGCTGGGGTCTTCGTTTCGGGCGTGGGGTTGCGAAAATCATCTGGTTGCGGACAATGAACTCCAAGCCCCAAGTTCCAAAACCCTGTTTCGGATTTAGAGTTTAGGGTCTCGGTTAAGGGTTTAGGACACGATGGCCTCTTTCCCCAGAAGCCGGTTCATGGCCGCATCAGCAGCATGGGACCCCACCTTCATTGATTCTATGAAGTTCACGATACCGGGGTGGAGGCTTTGAGGGTTCGGGGCTTTTAGGTTTTAGGATCTAGGTCCCAAACCCTGAATCCTAAACCCTAAACCCTGAACGATTTAGGGTTTGGTTTTGCATTCTTGTTTGGGTTTCTTCTCAGAATGCTTCAGCCGTTTAGTAGGGCCTGCGAGGGTGAACCAAAATCAGAAAACCATTCTATGAGCTAGATACGCTTTTCAGGAAAAAACGGTGATTAATCGAAAGGGAAGTACTTCTAGAAACCCTAAACCCTAAATCCTAAACCCCGGACCTCACTTGGGTACATCCGGCAGCCTGGACGGTGCTTTTCAGACATCGGACACATATGGTAGCTTTAGGGTTTAGGGTTTAGGGTTTAGGGTTCAATAGTTTGTACAACTAGGTGTGATGCCTCGTAGACCCCGATATATTAAAGTCCTCATTATAGGGAAAGAGACCCTACATCGAAGTTTGCGAGCGTGTTTCTCTTTACTTAGGTGCCGCGACCAGTGGGCGCATCCAACGGATACGCTTCGAAAATGATGTGAATAACGACGTACTATGGCAGTTTCCATTTTCTTTTCCATTATCACTATATACATAAACCCTATTGTAAGCATCGTAGTTGCCAATTTTTCAATTATCCCAGTACTACCCCAACGGGAACTCTACAGTTCATGCGCCTTTTGGTGTAGGCTTGGAGACAGCCGTGGCGTGGACATTGCGCGCAGGAAAGGAAGGCAAAGGTGAGTGCAGCTGTCACAGGGGACTTGAGCGGAGCTGTGGGTGCAGCGCGCGAAGAGGCTGGGTTGGCAGGCATTGGCTTGAGGGTTTCGGTTTTAGGGTTTAGGTTGAGGGTTTAGGGGTTTAGGGTTTAGGGGTTAAGGGTTTAGGGTTTAGGGTTTAGGGGTTTACGGTTTAGGGGTATAGGGTTTAGGGGTTTAAGGTTTGTTCAGGGTTTCGAGTTGGGGGGGCCCAGTTGTATATTCTCTTGGCTTGGGCTGTGGTAAGCTTTAGCTAGGCTTCCAAAGTAAGAACAAACACGCTTCGCACAAATAGAACTAGCTTAAAGCAGGTTTGGCAGTATCTGACCCAGAGTGGCCCAAGCTCGAATCCCCGCGCCTTGGATATATTTTTGGGTGAATTGAGGGGATAGATACCGATAGTCGTCCCTGTATAATGCTCCATCCCCAACCCTAAACCCTAAGCCGTGACACGAGAGGTCTAAGCTCCAAAGCCCCTGCCACCTCCCCCTAATATTAAACCCCCCCACCCCCCTAATCTCAAATACTGCGAATATACTATAATATACCACATAAATGGAGTATTTGATATTAGCGGGTGGGAATTATGATATTAAGGCCGAGGGGAGTAAACATCAAGAAGATTTTGTTGAACCCTGGCCTGCTGCAGCACGGCAGCTGGGTTTACGGCCTTTCCCCGCCTGGAAACACACAGTACCTCTTCTGGAGGTACCAAAGTCCCAACAAGGCTTGGCAAAGTGAGCAGGATTTTATGCATGGAGCTGCAGGGCCTTGGTTTGGGTTTTAGGGTTTAGGGTTTAGGGACTGCACGCATTTATGACTTGATCCGGTTTAGAAGGTCCCGCATCGTGGGGATCTATTGGGTTGTGTTGGATTATGCACCAAGTGGGAATGACGTGCATGGCCGATAGGGGCCATATAGGGTTGTGTAGAGGGTCAAGGTTTGGGGGATTTCCGGTCCTGTAATAGGGGGGGGTTCCCGCTCATGTACCCCTAAATATCATACTCATTATTGTAAGACCCCTAGACTGGGACCTCTAACTTCTGAAAACCCCGAAAAACCAGACCACACTCCAACCTAAGCACCTACCTGGACCCCAAAACCTAAATATGGACCAAAAGGCCATCATTCTGCATACTTTTGGGTTTCAGGTACGCATCTCAAGCCAAGAGCCCATGCCGCTGATGGACGTTTTATATACTGAGTTTAGGGTCTAAGGTTTAGGATGTAGGGTCTAGGGTCTAGGGAAAATCCGATAAACCTAGAATGCTGTGGTACAATTCTATAGTACTGTACTACTACGACACTAACTATCAGACTAAAGCTGCATAGTCCTGTAGCGCATGATGCCGCTCTACCTTTAATGCTGCAATTTCTCGGTTACGAGGTACAGAGAGTCACACACGCAGGATTTTCTACAAACCCTGAATCCTGAACGCGAACCCTGCACCCAACCCCTAAACCCTGAAAAGCGTTTATCCATCAACTGTAAATAAAACCTGCTGTGAGCTTTGTGGGATCCCTGTTCAGGAGTACCTGGAATGTGGATTGTATTATATTGGGATCCATATGGGGCACCCCTTGTTTATGAAAACCCCGCCTACAAAATTCTCGTTTTGCATGCGAAATGCCAGCTGCTGTACATCTGGGCATCTGTACAACATCATGCCACTTGCCTTTGCCTAGCACAAGCGTGCCGCAAAGACTGCTGGAGTTCAAGCGAAACCTGTCAGTTTTTGGGTATAGGGCCTTGGGGTATATACAGGTAAATAAGAGCTGCAGTAGCCTTGGTGAGCCCAAAACCCTAATTCCTGACCTGAGACGCTCAGTATCTGTACATCGTCACGCGCTGCATCCTGCAGCCAGAGAATGCAAGCTATGAGGTGTTCAACCCTCAACCCCTACACCAAAACCCAAACGCAAGATCTGAAAAAGCACGCCCCTGAAACTTACAACCGTGCTTGGGCTGAATCTTCGAGCTTCCGGACGAAAATCCTAGTTGAGGATGCCAATTTTTTTCGTAATGTCTCAAAACAATCCTTGGCTATCCCCCAAGAGCACCCCCATGAAATCCCAACGATCCCCGTACGTCCTTAAGGTCCTTGGGGCACAGGGCTTGGGGGTAACCACCCTGGCCTGTGTTGAGAAAACTCAATTTCATGAGGCAGAAAGGAGCCTTCACCCTTAATTAGATAGAATATGGGGTATATGGGGTATATAGGGATCTTATTATAAGATACCCAAAACCACATTCTATCTACGTAAGGGGGACTGGAAACCTTGGGTGTAGGACTTAGGGTTCCTAAGAACTACCCTGCTTGGAGGGTCAGGGGGACTTAGTAAGTAGGTGAAGAAGACCTAACAGTAACCCTAGTTATCCTAATTATTACTCATCTTACTAAGTCCCCATGATCCTCCAAGTAAGGATCCAAATAGCCCAACGTAGGCAATATTTGTAGACCTCACGGCCCAATGTAGGTATTACTTGTTTACCTGGATCCCGAGGGCTAAACATATTCCTTCATGCGGTACTTGCCATACAAAAGTTCTGAGCCCATCATGAACTACCGGCCCATGCTTCAGGTAAATCACGGAGAAAAAGTCTTGCAATCCACGTGGGCAGTGCAAAAGCCTTGCTCAGATCCACAATATTACCAAAACACCGCAAAAAATCCGCAAACCCCAATGGACTCAAGAAAGACAAGTTCCCTTAGCGACCGCAACCGGGGCAAGATAAAACTGGGTAGTATCTCGGCAAGGAGGTTAGATCCCCCAAGAAAGAGTTAACGGTCGAGGACCCAGGCAGGTCGTTCATACCCCCAACACACCCCTGGAACAAGCCCAACAGCCAAAACCTAGGCCCCACAAGGGAAGCCCTCAACAAGACACGCGGTTCATGGTTGAGAGCTTACGTCTAACCCACAGCCCTATTTCCCAATCCCTAAGCCTTCAACCCTGAACCAATCCTTCAACTGATTTTCGAAATCTTGCACGACAAACGTTCCTGCTTGAAGGGTCCGGGGCCTTGATAATTATACTAATAACCCCTATAAGCCATGTAGTAACTCCAGTTATCCCCATTTCTTCCCTACCTACTAAACCCCATGACCCTCCATGTACTTCAGGGGTGCATGATCTGAACTCAAAACCCTGAGCCTCCCTAAACCTAAACCCCTAAAACTTTCAAACTCAAACCCAAACGACAGCCACTAACAGTGGCTACTAAGAGTCCTTCATGACCTTAAGTGCCTTATACCCTGTCTGGTATAGTAAGGTCATGCAGACTTTCTAAAATCAAGAGTGCCTATCCCTAATCCCTAAACCCTAAACCCTTACTACCCTAAACCCTGAGCCCTTACTACCCTAAACCCCACCCCCTGAACCCTTAATACCCTAAACCCTGACCCCTTAACACCCTAAACGCTAAACCCTATGTAGGCACTTAGGACAGCTCCCTTAGGGCCAGGGTCCTCATCGGAGGCACAGCGCCGGCGGCTGGCTGTCGCCGAGGCGCGGAACCTTCTGAGCCATCACCTTACATGTGTGGGGTTTACGCTTAAGGGTTTACGGCACAGGGTTTAGGCTTAAGGGCTAAGGGTTCCGGGTCTAGGGTTAAGTTTTAAGGGTTTAAGGTTTAGGGTTTAGGTTTGGAGGGTTTAGGGTTCCCTTACAAGCTACACCCGCTAGATTCCCCTTAGTTAGGGTGACTTGAGGCTCATCCAGACAAACGAAGGTATAGGGGAGGTCGGAACCCATGGTCACTGGGTCATTATCTGGAGACACTCCCACATGAGCTAATAGTCTAAACCCCTTAAAGGGGGATTATTGTAGGGCTTATGAAGGGGGATACTAGGAGTTTAGACTATAACCCAAATTGTTTTTGCACATCACTAGACCCCAAGAAGGAGCATGCTTTGTCGAGCGCGGGCCAACACGATGAACTGTATGTTTCCATATAACCCTCGCATGGCTGTGATTTTATACAGACCCCTACCTTGCTTGGAGGATCAGAGGGACTTAGTAAGTAGGTTGATATTCCCTATAACCCGCATAGTAACCCTTGTCATCGAATTTATTAACCTACTTCCTAAGTGCCCATGACCCTCCAAGTAGGGCTTGGGCTTGAGGGCTGAGCTGGTTTAAAATCTAAAGCTTGGCGCCTTTGGGTTTGGGCGTTGGGACTTGTAGCCGTCTTGAGGGTCCAGGATCTCGTGGCCACGGTTTGGGATCTAGGATAAAGGGTCTAGATTTAAGCATGTGGGGTTTAGGGTTTAAGGTTTAGGTTTGGGCTTGGGGCTCATGAGGAATGTATGGGGGAATAGAATCACAAGGGTTTAAGGTGCGACTCAAAAGCCTGCCCCAAAATGGACATCCAGAATGGACCCGAACATAATCCATATGTAGGCAATCTAGTTAGTTCAAGTTCTCCCAAAACCCGAGGGTCCAGCCTAAGGGTCCCACCCCGAAACCGCCTGATAGAGAGGTTATAAGTGGTAAAAATGTTCGATCTCGCCCGAAACTATCAGAAATCCCAGCCTCAAAATCCTCATGATCTCCTGGTCCTTCGATTGCAGAGACCTACCCAGACCCCCAAAGGGATCTAAAAATTAGATCCCCTAGAACCATATGGGAAAATGTACAAGGATCATATAGGGGTTATAATGGTCTACATAGGGGATCTAATTTGTAGATCCTCCCAGGGGTCTGGGTAGAGCATTTTTCCGACTGAATTCCAACACGGCTAAGTCCTCACACCCTAAGCCCCTGAACCTGAACCATAATCTAGGACACTCGACAATTAGAATACTTAGAATAGGGCTTCAGGGTACAACATCTATAGTTATACAATAAGTACTGTCAGGGCAAAATGCTATATTGACCCCCTCAACCTTGAAACCCTAATTTTGAGTTGGGCCTGGCGGCAGCTTCCACAGCTTCGCCTTCAGGCTCAACGTTGTCCATCACCACAGGCAGGACATCCCTTCCCAGAAGATCAAAGGTCTACCAAGGAATGCTTTTTGCGTGGCCCCGTGTCAAATTTAAGAGTTTAGGTTTTGGGGTTGAAGGTTCCGGTTTCAGGCTAACGGAGCGCTTTTCTGATACCAATCGTACACCTCATGGGTTCCCTAAAGCCTATAACCCTACACCCTAAAACCCCCTCCTAAGGTACATCGCAGACATCAAACAGGCATGAGAGATCGCACAAGCATGCATCAAAGCCACCAGTAAAGCCCTATCTCTCAGGTGGACCCCCCACCCAGTAATAGTGACTATAAGGGACAATAAGGATTATATTGAGGTCCTATTATATTTCTATTATACCACTATTACACTCCTAACCTATCTCATGCTAGTGGAGTTCAGCATTTGAGGCACACATTTGTGCGATCTGAGATTTAGGGTTGTACCCTAAACCCTAAACCCTCTCCTGGCCCGCGGCTCCACAGGGTAAGGTGGCGTATTCTAAATGTATCATGTCGGGCTATCATGCTACTTAGGGGGCCGGGGGGGGGCTTAGTAAGTAGGTTAATATTCCTTATAACCCAGTCCTAGTTATTAACCTACTTGCTGAGTCCCCATGGCCCTGCAAGTAGGTGCCACATCTGTTGCAAGCATGCACAACAGTGGAGCAAGTAGATAGGTTGCAGGAGATGTTCAGGAATACAGGATTGCCACCCAGTCTTCCACTGCATCTCCTTTAGCGCCTTGCTTCCAGTCGCGTCTGAAACCTCGAACCCTAAACTTCTTCAAGCGTGTAGAGTCTAAGGTTTAGGGTGTCCTGAAACTTTCTAAAGTAAAACCCGCAACCCTCAAACCCCTAAACCCTAAATCTGAAATTCCTCAAACCTGAAGCTCTGAAACTCTTTGACTGCTGCACTCTCTCAACCCTGTACCCAAAAACTGAATTCATTATTTCTATTGTTATCGATTTTGTTTCGCTACTATCTACTATCATTACTACTAGTATTAAGGCTATTGTGAACACTTCAGTATTACAGGGGCCCGAATAATTACCAATATCATTTTGGGGTCCATTTGATGTACCATATACCATAATTATACAAGGAATATGGAACCATAATATTGGTAATTATTTAGGCCCCTATATTACCATCATTCTGGTTACTTTCTGCCTCGCATCCACGCGGATTCGTTTCCGGCCAGCATTGCCTCTGAGTTGGGAGCCAAAGACCTGGTCAGAAGTCTGAGTTTGCCGGTTTTAGCTCGTAGTGTAGATCCGTGATGAATAAACCCCCTCCCCTTGATAGTGAGGACACTAGACCTCCCAAAAATTAAGGCCCTTGAAAGGAGGGGGCTTATTTAGGTGAGTTGAAGAGTTATGGGGTCCTTTTTTGGGGGGGTTGGGATTACCAGAACCCCTTTAGTAATTAGTACAGCTTTGCCTGTTGTACATGTAGCTTCTGGAGCTGCGTTAGAATTAACCGAATGGAAGTGAAATACTCACGGAGGCAACCCTATGTAAGCCTATATAGTGCGATATACACCCCTATGATACTCGATAAACCCCCTATGGCAAATAGCACCGGACCCTGAGGGTGAGATTATTATTACCATTATCAGTTTTATTCTTACCAGTATTAGTATTATCAATATTATTATTATTATCCTTATTATTGTTGTTACTACTCTTGTTAGTAATGTGTTTATTGTTATTGTCATTTTTTATATTCTATATTCTGCCGCCTAAAATTCCGGCACAGCCATCCCAACATGGCCTGAAGGAGCTACTACAGGGGCCTATGTAATTGGAATTGGGTTTTGGGGTACACTTTAAACCCTATAAACCCTAAACCCTAAACCCAATATGTAGGGACTATAAAGGGATAATGTTGCTAATCACTTTACAAACCCTATAAACCCTAAACCCAATTTATAGGGATCATAAACCCTATAAACCCTAAACCCAATTTATAGGGATCATAAACCCTATAAACCCTAAACCCAATGTATAGGGATTGTAAAAGGATATTATTGCTACTTACTTTTGGCTTCCACGGTACTTACTTACCTTTCCGGACCCCTGCACCAAACTCCTCAGCCTCGCAGGCTGAAGTAGATAGAATATGGGGTATATGGGGATCTTAGGGTTCAGGGTTTAGGGTTTAGGGATTAGGGTTTAGGGTTTAGGGTTCAGGGTTTAGGGTTTAGGGTTGAAGGTCTATAGCCCCTCTTAAGTAGATAGAATATGGGGTATATTATTGGGTAGATGGGGTATATTATTGGGGTCATATAGGGATAATGGAAAAGAAAATGGAAACTACTATCATTGGGTTATATAGGGATATATAGGGTTTAGGGTATAGTCTCCCCTTAAGTAGATAGAATATGGGGTATATGGGGATCTTGTTATAACATACCCAAAGCCAATCTACTTAAGGGGGCTACTCACCACAAACGGCTGATCCGTTGTTAAGGAACTTACATCATCGTACTGTACTTAAAAAATGAGGAATTCCTATTACTCATTGTCTTCAGGGGTATGTAGGGTTTATGGTTACTATAATTAGGAAAGCCTATGCAATTACAATAATCCCATCTTCTAATTACTTATTTAGATTCTTACTATAACTAGGAAACCCTAGTAAGTTTACTATATACTGATATTCTTGTAACTTAACTTAAGTTCCTTCACAGCTACCCAGCAATCCAAGCCAAAGCGGCATTGCCAGTGATGCAAGTCACTTGAGGGCTTGCAGCAAGCGCCGGCTCAGACTCCAGGCGAATGGCCCAGCCGGTGTTGCCTGCAACTGGCTGCCGCTTCAGGGTCGGTTAGCCGCTTCAGTCGTTTGAGGCCTAAACCCTAAACTCCGGGTTTTGGAGGTTAGGGATCTAGGTTTATAGGTTTGGCGGTGTGGCAGGTTTCTGGAATGCACCCGAACTGAAACCATGAAATGGTTTATCAAGGTCATGTGATTAATGAATACTGCCGTTTCGGGATTACGTCGGTGTTGGTGAAAAAATGCAAGAGGTGTGGATGATAGGGTGGCTTGGGACCTGCAGCCCTTGAGTCAAGAAATCCTGCATACCCTGGGAACCCAAGAAAGGAAAGAACGACTTTTAGGGATTAGGGTTTAGGGTTTAGGGCTCTATTCTTTCCGTTTCCAAGAACTCTTGGTTGGTTGGAAATTGTTACATGGTTATCTCAAGAAAGCAGCCCTGCATGTCCCAACGAACACCATCCTTCTTGTGATCGAAATATGGGGGGGGTTGCGTCATGACGAGCTTTTGAGAGTTACCTCAATCCTGAACACCCCCTACACCCTAGACCTAAATCCTAAACCCTTAGGACCATCGCCTTCGAAACAACAGCGCTGCACGTCCGCAGAACTCCTCAAACAGCTAGAAATCATTTGCCAGGGACCCCAGGCATCATGGAGACTAGCAAGAAATGGCCAGGATCGCCGTACAAGACTCAAGATCGATTTTTGTGGAGTTTCCTACTAAGCGTTGGGGCTTTCAATGAAGGTCATAAGAACGGAAAAAGGAAGCCTACAATCACCCTTAAGTAGATAGCATATGGGGTTTATGGGGATCTCATTATAGTATATCCAAAGCCCTATCGTACCTACTTAAGGGGACTATAGGGTTCCATTTAACTTTGGCAGCCTGTACTGTCTGGATGTGCGATTAATGTAGGGGGTCTTGCAACACCCAGGTCCCTTCGCTGCAGTAACTTCTGACACTGCAGCTATTTCAGATGAGCTATAGTCTAAACTCCTAGTATCCCCTCAATAAGCCCTACAATACTTCCCTAAATAATCCCTTATATAACGCCTTTTAAAGGAGTTCAGGCTATAGCTCAGATGCAGATTTCGTGCATGAAGAGAAGGCGGTGCAAGATGACCTTTCTTCTGTTGCGCGGGTACGTTCGGAATTTGGTATTTAGGGTTCTGGATGGATGCGGGGAATCCAGATCTTTCCAATTTCAATGCTCCACCATCCTCCGTTTCTACAGAGGATATCATGGCCCAAACCTGGAAAGTGTCCACGGAAGCTGTAGGGTTTATAGCCCCTCTTAAGTAGATAGAATATGGAGTACATGGGGATCTTATTTTAAATTACCCAAAGC
>CAJNIZ010045762.1:0-19439 GCA_905231905.1 Symbiodinium pilosum | reverse complement strand
CTCACTAACAGCTGGATAATAATTATTATACCCTTATTAGGACCCCTAATATAGAATGTTACTGGGTGGGGGCAGTACCCAACCTCTACCCAAAGCCATAAACACCAAAGCACAAACCCTGAGCCCGAAACCCCAAACCCCGACCCCTAAACCCAACACACTTTGATTTTCTTTTGCATTACCCCTGTAAAACCCCTATAAACCCTATAATCCCAATATAACCCATTATAGTAGCTTCCATTTTCTTTTCCATTATCCCTGTAAGACCCCTATATACACTACAATCCCAATATAACCCATTATAGTAGCTTCCATTTTCTTTTCCATTATCCCTATAAAACCAACCCCTATATACCCTACAATCCCAATATAACCCATTATAGTAGCTTCCATTTTCTTTTCCATTATCCCTATAAAACCCCTATATACCCTATAATCCCAATATAACCCATTATAACAGCTTCCGTTTCAGGGCTTGGGGTCTGGGAAACTCTGAAGCATAGATCCTAAGGCTTTCTGCGTCATCCTCTTCTTACTGTAACAGCAGGAAATCCCCCAATAATGGGGAATCAAACGGAAAAGAAAATGGAAAATGAAATGGAAACTAGGGAACATGTTAACAGCAGGAGCGCCTCTCAAGTCGAACCCGTGCGCCCGGGCCCTGGACCACAAGCCCATCTCCATTCTCCGTGAAACCTTGGCACTGTGGGGTTAGGATTTAGGGTTTAGGGTTTAGGGTTGTGCGGGGCATGGCTATGATTCAAAACCCTCGTGCAACTTAAGTATAGCAAGCCTCGAAACCCAATGCTAGATTTTTTCGGCTCCTACATTAACCTTAAGAACCCTGGAACCTAAGCAGAAGAAGCCGAAGAGCTATCAGCAACCCCGCAACCCTAAACTCTACAGTTCCCCTGCTTCTAGTGTGTACATTAGGTGGACCTCCCCACCCAGCAATAATGAGTATACAGGTTAATAAGGAATACATGATTAAGGTCCTAGTATATTCCTATTACACCACTATTACAGGGTAGGCGGTCCTCCTAGTGTATACATAAGAACTTCCATGAATCGGAATCCCCCTTCTTCGCACAAGCACGGAATCGATAGAATGGGAACCTCCAAAAGGGACGCCCAACTGTTGAAGCCTCCCGCAAACCTCTAGACCACGGTTCCACCCCTCAACCCTAAACCCCAAAACCTAAATCCTAAACCCTTAACCCCAAACCTTAAACCCCAAATCCTAAATCCCAAACATTTTAATCCTAATGCCTAAACCCTAAGCCCTGGACCCTTGACCCTATATATCCATCTAAAGGCACCAAGCCAGAGGGCTATCCTCCGAGGCTCCACACTGCACCCGGCCGCCTTGCGCCGAGCAGACCTGCTTTGGGGCTTTCAGGGGTTAGAATTTCAGGTTCTGGTGTTAGAGCTTAGGATTTAAAATTTAGGGTTTAGGGTTTGGGGGGGTCTTAGGAGCTTTGGGTTCTAAGGTTTAGGGAACTGCTGGGGATGCTGGTTTAGAGTTGAAAGAATTGGGGTTTCAGGGGATTAGAACTTGAGAAAAAGCGAGAAACCTAACTAGAAGCCGAAAAGTCCTAAGACCGAACTCCCACGAGGAACTTCATCCTTGGCTTTCCACCCTACCCCGTTCCAGCATGGTCTCTGCTTAACCCTCTGTAAGGTGAGCTCGAAGGTCCACTGACCAACACTCCCAAATCCTGTTGCACTCCCCAAAAGTCCAAGAGAAGCCACCTACGCCATGCATATGAACCCTAGATGGGGGTTACTAGAAATATCTAGGCATGGTAGTCTCCTGAAGTAATTAAGAGGTACTCCGACATAGAATTGAATATACCTTAACCCTTATTATGGGGACCCGAAAGAGATACCCCTTATCTTGGGGAAACCCCAGATCAACCCTTGAGGGAACGACAAGAGCTCCTGGAGCCCCGATGTGTCGGTTTATTGTTTAGGGTTTAAGGTCTTTGTGGCCTCCTGTCTGAGGCCGTCCCATGCACAATGTACAGTTCGAGGCTTAGGGTTTGGGGCGTGGGGTAATTTAGCTTTTACGTTGAGCATTCTGGAGGGTGGTAGGGTTCCGGGTCTAAGGTTTTTTTGTTGCAGCTAGGGTTTAGGGTCCAAGCTTTACGGCTCAAGGTGTGCAACTGACATCCTGAACCGTCCACCCTAACCCTACCACGCTTTGATTGCATATGTCTCCCAGATTCCCAAACCCTAAACCCCAAAACACCGCTAAACCCTCAACTCGATTAGTCCAGTAGGAAGGGTCAGGGGGACTTAGTAAGTACGTTAATAACCCATATAGTAACCCTAGTGATCCTAATTATTAACCTACTTACGAAGTCCCCGTGACCCTCCCAGTACTTCAAACTGCTTAGAGCCTTCAGCCCGATCTCACATTTCCGGATGACGTTGGTCCTTCGGGTGTTGAAATTCGCAGGTCTGGAGTTTCAGGGTGTAGGTTTCACGGAGTTTGGGTGTGTTCTGAGATTTTCCCTAAACCCTAAACCCTAAACCACGTGGGTTTGGGGTTTGTTCTTCTGAGATTGTTGGGGGTCGCGGTTTAAAGTCAAATGCCTCAAAGTTTCCAGATTCATTGAAATTGGACTTGCAGTTCATAAAATGATTGGAACAGGATCTTCAAGTACATTATATGAGCCATAATCTCAGCTCTAGTATCCCCCTTAATCACACCTATATAGTCCCCTATCAATCCCTCATAAAAGCCCTTTTTGAAAAGTTCAAACCCTAAACCCTACATC
The DNA here is from genome assembly GCA_905231905.1 of Symbiodinium pilosum. Lineage (NCBI taxonomy): Eukaryota > Dinophyceae > Suessiales > Symbiodiniaceae > Symbiodinium > Symbiodinium pilosum. The sequence continues at coordinate 16,656 of CAJNIZ010045762.1, read as the reverse complement.
ATCTCCTATATATCCCCCTTTAAGGAGCTGAGCTTATGGCGAAAATAAGCTTGCGCCGAGCCATGAGGCATGTGACCCACAAACTGGAGCAGGCTTTCGCTGTGACTCCGGCTATCACCTGCTGTTGGTTGCAAGTTGTACGAAATAACGGACCTTCGTGGGCAAGTGGAGTTTCGGCTAGAGGGCGCTTGCCGGGCTCTATATATATGCCCTGCCAGCGCAACCAGCCCGTAGGCCCAGGCTGTGACAGATGCAGGGTGGGCAGTTGAACTCACAAAATTAACAGGTTGCTTCAAATCATCGTCATCGTCATCATCTTCATCATCATCATCATGATGTCATGCATCAGCCTCTGACTTTGACCACTCGGCAGAAAATTCGCAAGAGGTTTAGCCACAGTCGCGGGTGGCTGTTCAATCAGCGGGTTTTCGAACGGGATCCATTGCTTTTCAATACGTTGGTTTGCCGCTGCGTTAAAGCAAGATTGCTGGACAGTTCAATGCCAATGCTGTGAACTACTGCTTTTGAGTGGAATCACGCACGCCTAATTTTCACCATGCCCTATACTTATTGATTCTGTGTGGGGAATAAGGAAGTATACCATACAGGGATTACATAGGGATTATATTCCAATATTCCCTAGTAAGAACCAGTAGGTATAGAAACATGCCCCCGGGTCCCTGGCAATTTGGGGCTTGAAGTTTAGGGTTTAGGCTCTAGGGCCTTCTGGTTTAGGTTGGTTTCGTGGGCTGATTCGAGCAGCGCGGGGCCATGCCGTCAGTGCTTAGTAGAATTGGGCAAGTGACCATGGGTACCATTACCGTATGAGCTGCAGCCCATATGTCCCATGTACCTAGTGGACATAAGTCATTATGAGGGAATGTTGGGGACTAGACTAAACTACCCTGAACCACTATTATAGGGACCCCTTCGTCCACTCTTCATGGTTCCTTGTGTGACCCTCATACTGACAGTAGCTCATATGGCTGGCTTTGGTGATGCGCCATCCTCCTGCGGGTACCTAAAGAATTAGGGTTTGGGGTTTAGGGCCCTAATCGTGTCCTCAGTCGACATTCCGTCGCTCCCGCAATCCGGTCCCGCAGCCCAGCGCGCAGGGAAACCTGAGCTTGAGCTTGATGTAGGGGGTCGGGGCATTAAGGTTCAGGGCTTTGAAGTTTTGGGGCTTCAGGGAGTTTATGGTTTTGAGCTTTGAGGTTTAGGGCTTATGGTTCGGGGGCTTATGGTATAGAAGCTTCAGGGTTCCCGTTACCCCCAACCCCTGAGCCCTGAACGTTGCATCCTAAAACATATAGTCGAGTCAAAACCATAGCACCTCAAACCTGAGTCTGATCTCTAGACATCCGTTTAGGGTTTGGGGTTTGGGGCTTAGGGTTTAGAGTTTGGGGTTTAGGGTTTGGGTTTAGGGTTTAGGGTTTAGGCTTTCGGGTTTGGGTTTGGGGTTTAGGGTTTAGGGTTTGGGTTTAAGGTTTAGGGTTTGGAGTTTAGGGCTCCAACCCTAAACTCCCAACCTTGGGAGCAAGGAGCCCGAGATGCCATTCACCGAGAGATGCTCCGCCCTCAAGTCCCCCAACCCTAACCCTATAGCCCCTCTGAAGTAGATAGAATATGGGGTATATGGGGATCTTATTATAATATACCCAAAACCATATTCTATCTACTTAAGGGGGATTATAAACCCTACAGGATGTAGAGCAGCAACTGCCAGGGTCCTAAATGACTAAAACAAGTTTCCTGCAGATCCTAGCTCACTAAATCTGTGCTACACTGTTGTAAGAACTGAGGGTAAGGTTGACTTGAAGTACAATCAGTTAGATCTCTAGATCTGGGTTTATGCTATGAATTCTCCAGGCCCAAGTGCCCGTTTATCCTGGCATCCTATGATTGTAGGGTTGCTCCGTAGGAAATACTATGATGAGTATGTGGTGAGTCCATCTTGAGCACAAAGCTTGATGAGAGTTTCGCGCTTAGGGACATGTAACCTGGAAATCAACCTCTGAAAGTATTGGCGCCGTTTCGTGGTGAAAAGTCAAGGTGGTTGGTACTTCGAGTGGTACCTCGCTCCTGTTTGGTTTTGAAGATGAGAGCCCTCCACGCCAAAGCTTACTGCATCTTAGCAGGGAATTAGGGAATATGTTATTTAGGGATTCCATGAGGATGATAATCCCTTATTCCCTACTATGATCCCAATAGAGACCCTATTATAATGTCATAGTTTCCAGCTTCTTCTCCATTATCCCTATATTCCGTTCTTATAAGAATTATATTGGGATAATATTCCCTCATTCCCTGCTAAGAACCAGTAAGAAAGAGCACGTTAGCCATGCGGCAAGGCTTGTTCTCCTCACCTTGACCAGAGTCTTTGGCTTGCAACCGCGCCGTGAAAGAGGGTTTAAGGCCTAGGGTTTAGGTATATTAAGGCCAGATTAGCTTCATATTGACTGGCCAGTACTATGAGGGGGATTGACCGAAGTCATGGGGTAATGCAGAGCCAGCATGCCGCTTTGAGGCAACATGGGGCCCTCCAGGAAGGACCGGCACTTGATCATCTGCTCAGAAGGCTTGAAGAGCACTTCAAACCACTGATTTACGGCGTTCAAACCCTAAACCCCAAACCTTTCCTCCTCCCTAGCAACCCTGAAAGTCAAATTGTGCGTGCCCCCAACCCTCTTCCGAAAAAAAAAAAAAGCAATGAGAAACCCAGAAGGATGTAAAGCTCTAGCCCACGTATAACCATCGCTTGCATCAGTACAGTAACAATCTCGTCAACCTCTAAGTATACAAAACCCAAGTCACAAGCCCTTACTCCAAAAATCTGGCCATGAACCTCCAAGTAAGAAGCCCCCCGGCTGCCAACCAAGGCGCGCCAACGCCACAGTCTGCAAGCACGTTGCCCTTCCAAAAAACTTACGTCTCGGGTTCACGGCTACGGCTAGAAAAAGGCTTCAAGTCTGGCCTTCGGATGCAGCATTTAGGGTCCAATGGGCAAGTGTTTATCAGCCAGAGTACTTCGTCTTACTGCGGGTGAGTAGGGAATACAATAATATATCATATAGGGATTATTTGGGGTTTATATGCCCTTATTCCCTACTACCAGTAGACGTTGTGTCCTGTAATTCTTAACTGCGGAAGGGTGGAAAAGACGCCTCCCAGGGTTGGTGAATGGGGTTTCCCAAAATTAGGGGTACGTGTAAAGGTGATTAAAGGCGATATGGGAGATATATATGGTATCTAAAGTTCCCCAAGTTAGGGGGACCTTTTTGGGGGTCCCGTAATAGGAATTGCTGTATTTTGGTGTCTAGAATAGGTCCCCTTCTTTAGGGAAACTCTGGCATTGAGCAACACTCAACTTAGTCGGGGAGTGATCTTTCAAGGATCAGGGTTTAGGGTTTAGGGGTAAGGGTTTAGGTTGAGGTTTTGTTGTGTAAGGGTCTTCTTGGGATTGTATGAGGACCCACTCCCCTTAAGAATCAGTCACTAAGCCCTAAACTCTGAACCTCTAAGGATTAGGGGATTATATAAGGGTAAGTAGGACGCAAATAATAGGGTTTTAGGGCCCAAATACTATAATATTAATTGTGTTTGGACCCTAAAGCCTTCTGACTTTGACTGTTCGTGCAAACCTTAAGGAGCTACAATCCTCACAGACGTTTGAGCCCATGATCAACCCCAAATCCGCGTAGAGTCACTAAGCCCGATAGGTTATAACCCTACCCCGAACCTCAAAATTCCTACCACATAGAAGCCCTAGACTCCGAATGACCCCCACATCAGATTACGCCTTCAAAGCTTCAAGTTTAAACTTGGCCCAAACCTGAGAACTTAAGACAGGGCCAGGGGGTTGCCTCCAGCTCTGCGTGGCTGTTGAAGAGCTGAACCGCCCCGAACTTTATGGACTGGAACCTGGGATTTGGGCTTAGAGGTTTTTCAGTTTAGGGTTTATGGGGTTTTGTGGTTTAAGGCTAATAGGGATTTAGGATTTGGGGCTTTAAGAGGTTTGGGGCATGAGGTTTTGGGTTGGGAGCTTGGAGCTTAGGATTCTGAGCTGGGGGTTTTGTGGTCTAGGATTTAGGGTTTAGGGTTTAGGGCTTAGGGTAGAAGACTGGGCCCCCAAAAAAACTAAACCCTTCAACCCCTTGGACGTTTACGTCTGCCTGAGCTGAGACTTGGGTTGGATACCTGGGGTTCGGAGGTAGCTAGAGGTTTAGGAATCAAGTACCAGAACCCCAAAGGAAGCACAAAGAATGCTGTCACTTCAGTAGCAGCTTACATGAGCTATAGTCTAAACTCCTAGTATCCCCCTTAATAACCCCTATAGTAGTCCCATATATACTCCCCTATATAGCCCCCTTTAAGGAGTTTAGATTAGGGCTCACATGGGTTGAGGGATCTGTGGAATTGGGAGGATTGAGGGGCCCTCATGGTTTTGGACTGAAAGGCCTTCAGCCCCAGTTGGCCCTGTGGGTTTTGATTTATGGCTGCGGCCCCCACCCTCAACCCTGAACCCAAAGGGGTCTAGGGGCCTGATGCCCCTGAAGCGTTTATCAAGTCTTTTCTAGCAAGCTCCTGCCATAAACCCAAAACAGTGAACCCCAACCCTAAACTCATTAAAACCCCCAAAAAAACCAAGAACCTCAAAACTCATCAAACCCAAAGATCCGTTGCCGAAAAATCCCGAAAACGCGCCCCCCAAAGCAACAAATAAATATAAATATACATATATATATATAGATATATATACGCGTGTGTATATATATATACACCCTAAATCCCCAAACCCTAAAAACCGCAGCAGAACCCTGGAAACCCTACAAACCCTGGAAATCTGACCTAAACCCTAAACCTTAAACCCTAAACCCTATACCCTAAACCCTAAACCTTAAACCCTAAACCTTAAGCCCAAAACCCTATACCCTAAGACCCTAAAACCTGGAACTTCCTGGAACTCTCAACGCTGCGAGCTGACTGGTTCCCTGCAGCTTGCAGCCTGCACCTTGGCTTTAACCAAGATGATCCAAAGGTTTAGGGTTTAGGGGTTTAGGGTTTAGGGTTTAGGATTTAGTGCTTAGGGTTTAGCGTTTAGGGGTTTAGGATTGAGCGTTTAGGATTTAGCGTTTACGGTTTGGGAGTTTAGGGGTTTGAGGGGTTTAGGGGTTTAGTGGTTTCGTGTTCTAAGGTAGTTTCCATTTTGCGTTTGGAGTTACTGTTTAAGGTTTGAGATAATCTCCATAGACGAAGGGAACCCCAAATATGCCTTCATATTCTATAACCATTATTAATGGGTACCCTGAAAGGGACACGCAATTTTTGGAAATCCCCATACGAGTGCCGCTTCGGGAAAAGGACCCAAAAGATTTCGGAAGCAACCACTGGTCTACATATGAATCTTACGACACAATGCCATCCTCAGAGATGAGTATAAGGGACTATTCGGTATTGCCTTGTTGTAGCCTGGGCTCTCCCTACCTGGCCATCAGTTGGTTTCTAGGGCTGCATAATAGCCGGACCGTCAGCCATCAACACTGACACCTCAATTAGATTTGCAAGATTCACCATGGCTGGTCCTGAAAATGTTGGTTTAGGGTTGATGGTTTAAGGTTTTGTTGATAGGCAACTTGCTTGAAAATCAAGCAGTGTCGTATTGTGCTGAAGTGTCCATACGAAATACAAGCCTACATCATGAATGATACCGGGCTCTGCAAAAAAAAAAAACTGTCAACACGAGTCGTTTTGCATCCTGAGCCCACTATTCTGAACCGCTGATGGCTTCTAAGCATAAAATGCAGATTCTAGTGACACGAACCGGTAAAATCGTGACCCTACGTATCAGAGTCATATGATATAGCCATGAAGTCTTGAATTCAAAGGTTGGGGTAACCAAAACCGTCTTGAATAAAGTCCAGACACTCAGAGGCCAGGATGCCGGCATGGCAATTGCGCCTCAGGGTTCAGCGTTTAGGGTTTGGGTTCAGGTTCTTTGGATGAAGGGTTTAGGGCTTAGAGGGGTCGAGAGGGCTTTTCGGCTTAAAGGGATTTTGGGGTTTAGGTAGGGAATTGAGGGTCTTAGGGCTTACCTTCTCCCACCCCAACATGGAACACCAGATAAGCCCTCCTGCAAGTGACCATCCCTAAACCCAAAACCCTAAACCCCCAACCCTAAACCTTACCCCCTTAACCCTAAACCAGTTTTCTGGTTCCGGATGTAGTGAGTCAGTTACAGAGCTGGAGGCTTAAGACGGAGGCTGAAGACTTACTTGGAGGGTCAAGGTTTAGGGTTTAAGGTTTAGGGTGCAGGATTTAAGGTTTAGGGTTTAGAGTCTGGGGGGGTTTAGAGGCTGGGGCTTAGGAAGTATATGTATAACCCCAGTTAATCCAAATAGGCGCCAGAGGTAATAGCCTACGAACAAACTCTCCCTGACCCTAAACCCTAAACCCTAAACTTTAAACACCAAAACTTAAATCCTAAACCCTAAACCCTGAAACTTAAACCCTGAACCCTAAACCATGACCTGCTTATCAACTCACTCAAATTCAAAGGCCCCTGCAAAGGACTTACCATCTGCCAGGACTGGTCATCACCCAATCCCAATTTGGAAACTACTATAATGGGCTTTATAGAAACTACTAGAACGATCCATTCCTTGATTCCTAGCTAACCGAAGGTCTAAACCCTAAACCCTAAACCCAAACGCTAGTGTTCATGTACTCCTAAAGATCCTGCGGCGCAGTGTCCCGGCTTTGAGGCTTCTGAAAGCAGATCCAGGATTTGGGAGAAAGTATAATCCCCCTTTGGGTATATTATAATAAGATCCCCATATACCCCATATTCTATCTACTCAAGGGGGACTATAACTTCATGGGCAGGGAAAGTAATCAGAAAGACACAGGCCCAACCTGAAAAGCTCGAAATCCTAAACTCTACGTGGAAGATCAAGGAATGTAAGTATACGTTTTACCCCTGCAAGCCATGTGGTAACCCGAGTTCTTCCCACTACGAATCTACTTACTTAGGCTCCTGACCCTCCAGGCACACACTTCAGCACTCAGAAGGTAAGAGCAAAAAACCAGGGTAATGGCTTCCTGACACCCCCTTTACACTTTGGGAGGACTCCCAATAGTGACTATAAGTGATATAAGGATTGTATTAGGGCCCCCTTGTATTCCTACTTTACCACTATTACAGGGTGGGGGGACCTCCTAATTTTAACTACTCTTAGTCAAGCCTAACTATCCCTAAATAACCTTGATTCATGGGGAACCTGGCAGGGGCAGGGGAAAGAGGAATGGCTTACGGTTGTCGAATCCCAATTTAGCGCAGGGATTTCTGAATTGTGCGAGGCTTTGGCGCAACTATTTGCACCCCTCGGTTCGTTTGCAAGTGCTAATTTGGCTCAAAAAGGTTTGGGTGGGTGGCTGGCCTATGGAATTGAATGTAGAACCCCTTGACCTGAGCCACTAGACCCTGGTCCTATGGATCTTGATTCGAAACTACGACCCAGATTTGTTTGGAGGGCTCCAGGGCTTCCGAAATTCATGTAGAGCTGAGCAGCCTTACAACGGAAATCTAGACCTTCATCGCAATCCTGAGCCCTGATCCCTCCCAACATGCAAAACGAACCCCTAAACCTACGGTACTGCTATGCACACCTAGACCCCGAAACCTAGACCATACTCCCGAAACCCTAAGTCCTAATCCCCACACCCAATACCCCCTCACAGTCTGAGGCAGCGGACACAGTATTGCCAACAAAGCGGGCGCGGAGGCGAAGATTTCCTCCCAAAAGCGCAAGAGGAACTTGAGGTTAGCGTGCAAGCGTTTAAGCTGTGTGGCTTGAGGACTTAGGGGTTAAGGGTTTTGCATTCAGGAAGTTTAGGGAATTGAGGAGGTTAGTTAAAAGCGGAGTACATCTTGCACCGTCTCAGATGCCTAGACTACTTGACTTTCCAGGCAGTGGGGATACTTGTGGTGCCGAAGAACTTCTCCCAATGTCAGTGGGGAGTACACAGACTTCAGTCAGGAAAAAAAACCTAAAAAAAGAGGCTTCAGGTGTTAGGGCTTCAGGTTCCTAGACTCTCATAAAATAAAAACTATAACATGCAATAGCTATAATATAGTATGATATGGTATACCAATAATAGAATGGTTTTGCCGGCCTGAAATGCATGACTTTCGTGATTTCGAGGTAGTTTTCAAGGGTTTCGGCCTTAGGGTTTCGGACTGACGCCTCAGGTTAGGGTTAAGGGTCCAGGGTTTAAGATTTTGGATTTAGGGTTTAGGGTTTAGTATTAGGCCGGGTCTTGGCTTGCAGGTTTGGAGTCTAGAGCAGAAATTTGGCGACTTAAGAGTTCAGCCTTTGCCGCCTTGGGTCGGAGTTTCCGTGATTAGGATATGGCTTTGGAGCTAATTCCCCGAATAATGCATGTAGGAATAATGGAAAAGAAAATGGAAACTACTATACTATATTGGGGTTATATAGGGGCAGTGGAAAAGAAAATGGATACTACTATATAACAGGGATTGTAAGAGACGACTGAGGGTACTGATTCATACATCCATACCCAAGACTAACCCTAACCCTAAACCCCAAGCCCTAAACCTGAACCCTAAACCCTGAACCCAGAACCCTGAACCCTACACCCCTAACATGGAAGCCCAACATCGTCGCTGCGAGCATTTTATCCGTTTCAAGGGACCTACATATGGGTTTCCATGTTTGGTTACCTGAAGGTATAGGTTTGGTTAAAGGCTTGGAGTTAGAGTTTGGGCTGCTGCGGATTTAGGATTGATTGGGTTAGGTGTTTAGGGCTTTGGGTTTAGGGCTTAAAGCTTTGAGTTTAAGAATTTGATTTGTTGCGTTCAAGTTGGGGTGTAAGGCAGTTGAGGGTGCAAGGTCTGGAGTTTCAGGGCTTCATTACTTCAAGGATCTTCTTCCAGACCGTGCGATCACAGGATCTGAAGTTATTGCTACGGCTATTCTCGATGGGATGTACTGTCAGGGCCTGCATATGCCACATCATTGCGTCACCGACTCGTCTTCAAAATCGAAAGAACTATGAATGACTCCAACTAAGTTAGAACTCTGTTGGGGGATGCTTATCACCCTAGGCTTGCTATACTTACTGGTTCTTCGCACGGAATAAGCGAATGTAACCGCTACAGTATATAATCCCTATATAATGTATTGCTTATTGCCTACTACGAACGAGTAAGTAGGCTTGCTATAACATCCAAACCTCCAAGTAGCCAGGTAGCGAAACTCCAGAGGAGCCCAATGAGGTAGAGCGTTTCGGGATACTACGGAGGGGTGTAAATACATAATCCATATATAATCACAGCAATATCGAACCCTAATCCCTAAACCCCAAACCCTAAACCCTGAACCCCACACCCCAAACCCTAAATCCTTGTAGAATATATCCCAAACCCTGTTTTCACAATTCAGGTCCTACACTGGTATAGAGGCCAGAAGTGTTGGAAAGGTTCGCCTGAACCAAGTGGACCTGGAACCCCAAAACCTCCACTTGTTTAGGTTTGGGTTTAGCGGTACCACATTGGACTATAAGGCCCTATCAACTCTATATTTAGGGCTGTTACCACTGCACGGAGGATCTACCTAACGTTTGTCAGAAGCTTCACAGATATCTTGTTGGTTCCATTTTAGCCCCGAAAACATATACCCTAAATTCCAAGCCCAAGATTCCAGACAGCTATCCCGCCATCCCTATCACTACATACATACCCGGTATATTGGCCCTATATTGGCCCTAGAAAGCCCCCTTTGTGGAGGGTAGACACCGCGTATCACTCTACCTTGGGGCCCGGGCAACCCCTTCCGGCTAGATTTCATTGAAAAATCAACCGGTGCTCTATGCCTCAGGCTCTAAATGGCCCAATGAAGGTAACACACAAAGACCTTTAAGGCCCAATGTAGGTGTTATTTATAGTCTTACGGCCAAGGAGGTAGCAATGATGACAAGGTGTGCGCTAAGCCCTGAACCCTCCACATCCCTATATACCCCTATATAGCCATGCATAGCTCGTATATGAGCTGATATAGCAACAACATATCCTCTACAAGGCCCATGCTTGCTTTAAACGAACCCTAGCCCTAAACCCTGGACCCTATACATCCCTGTATACCCGCAGTATAGCTTATAAAGTCCATGCTACTTGAAAGGGAAGTGCTTTAAACCGTTCAGCGAAGGCCTCCCGGCGCGGCGGCTCTAGTCAATGAGGCTTCCCGAGCGAAGCCTGACGCATTGCTCTGGTTCCGCAATGGGATCCATGTTCTTTGCCATGGTTTAAGGCTCAGGGTTTAGGGTTTGGGGTGACTCCCCTTTAAACGGCGACTCCGTATTCTAGGGTCAGACGCGACTCCGTATACTAGGGTCAGAGTGCAGGGAGCCTTAGGGAGGTCTTACCAGCCTTATGGGGCCTCCGAAACCCTGAACCCTAAATCCTAAACCCCAAACCCTAAAGCCTCAACCCTAAAGCCCACACCCTACATCCCACACCCTGGAACCCTTATGTGGTGCCCCCAAAGGCTTGCTTTAAGTAACTACTAGGCCTGTAGTCGCAAAGCGACCCAGAGATGCGGCGCTGGACCAGTCGTGGCTGGTGAACTCTTCGAACCTGGGCTCTCGATCAGGGGCTTAGGCGAGGGCTCAGGGGTTTAGGGCGTAGGGTGTAGCGCTTAGGGTTTCGAGTTTAGGGTTTAGGGCTTGGGGTTTAGGGTTTAAGGCTTAGGGCTTATGGTTTAGAGTTTGGGTTTTAAGATTGGGTTAAGGGTTTGGAATTTGCGGTTTAAGTTCTAGGGCTTAGGGTTCAAAGTTAAAGGCGCCGCCTACATAGGCCTAGATATCCGTACAGATGCTTTGTCCGTACACCTGAACCTATGTAAGTCCTGAACCTCTATTTGAGAAACTAAGCACCAAATCCTTAAACGAAGACGGTACCTGCAAACTCTGAAACTAAACCTCGCCCTAAACCTAAATCCCACGCCCAAAGCTTGCTGGTTGTTAGTAGGGAATGCAAGAGTGGATCCCTGTACTAGCTTCTATAGAGCCCCATGAATACACTCCCCGTAATATCTAATCCCCCATATAAATATAGATAATTTTGAAATCTCTCCGCAAGACTACTTGTAAAAGGGCCAAGACTTAAGTTGATTATGGCTCGGATCCTCTGAATTAGGGGGATACCTAGCATGCCTCTTAGGGATTAGGAAACTCTTTCATTTTCCTAATTCTGAGAATGTTTGAATAGCTTAAAGCTAGGAATTCGAGAAAAAAAAGCAACAAAAACTGTATGTGATTTTAATTGTGCGTGTTGCGATTTCGCATCTTTTTTCAGATTCAAATTAGACTTAATTGGTTGGTTACGCTTCTACATACGTTGATTTTACATTGATTTTATTCGATTTTAATGAGCCTTCAATTGCTGTTCACTCCATGTTGATTGGTTTAATTGCGGTGTTATGGCAATTTCATTACGGTCTAATTCCACTTCACCGTCTTTTGATTCGATTTATTCGGTTTTTATTCGATCTTAATTGATTTTAAATAGGATCCTACTAAATACCACCCTCCCCCGATGTTTGGGCTGTACGATAAATACCCCTAAATTCGTAAGGGGGGAACCCTTTTAGATTGGGAGGAAAGGATTAACACAACAGTTTCCATTATCCGTTCCATTCCTTCATTCCTTACTAACAGTGTCAGCAAACCTCAACCCAAAACCCCACACGTCCCTGTAGACCCCAGTTTCCATTTCATCTCCAACTTCAATTCCATTTGCTTCTCAATTATTGGGATCACAATTTTCCTAAGCCCAAAATCCAGTAGTCCAGTAGACCTAAAAGGGCTGCCAGAGCGGCTGGCACTCCTCCACCACGAGGTCGTGTGGCTCTTGCAACGCCGCCTCAGCTTGAAATTTTTGCTAGGTAAGTATGTCACGAGATGCTGTGCTATCCTAAACCCTAAACCCTAAACCCTCAGGGTTTAGGTTTGGGGTTTGGGTTTAGTGCTGAGAAGAACTGCAAAAAAAGAAACGCTTTTCCCTCCCCGGCATATTTCACAGCTGTTGCCATCGCATTTGGACTTTAGTTCTGTTTCCTGGGCTTCAGGTTCAGGATTTGGAGTCTAGGGATTTAATGTTTGTGTACACTTCTATTATACATTTTGGGCTTACTAGCGAAACTACGCGGTTGGAAACCGAAGACCCAAAACAAAACTGACCCGTAAACTGCCGTAAACCTCGAGCCCTAGATCCTGAGTCCTACTGTAACCCCTCAACCCATAAACCCTGAAACCTGAACCCTATACCCCTCGCGTTGTTATTTGATCTGCTCTTGTGCTACACTCTTCTTAGAGGGTTTAGGGTTTGTGGTTTTGGGTTTTGGGGGGAGTCTATGTTTTTTAGCTCCGTGTGGTAAGCTTCTGAATATGTTATCCAAGCTTGCGATGGCAATCAGGTCCCATTTTCTGGAGTTTCCAAACCCGACTCCTTTGCAGGATTCGCGGGCGTTTTTGCACTTCGGTAATTCTGCCCACAACAAGGATTTCTCAAGATTGCTTTTTTACTCGCCAACGGCACACCGTTTTGAAGCAAATCATGTTCAAAGGACATCTTCGTTCGCACGTCACAGGCTCCAGTGAACAAACTCCAAAGTGTTCGCCAAAGCATCCCTCCATCTACCCTGAAACCCTCCCCAAAGATGCACGGTTTAGGGCTGAAGCTTTGAAGCTTCCAGCTGTTTACTGAGTATTTTGCATGAAGCAAAGCTCCAGAACCTGTTCCAGACATCCCTGGAGACCGGTCTTCAAGTCTTGACATGTCGGGTTCAGAGTTCAAGACCAATCCTACAACAAGGTTTCCACTTAGGTCAATCCCCCCTATAGTAATAGCTGCTTAATATGGAGTTAGTAGGACCTCTATATACCTACAATAGTCCCTTGTGGTACCCATTACTGGGTGGGGGATTGACCCAAGTTTCCACAAGAAATGAATGCTCATCAGCCTGCCTTCCCACCCCAAAGGGCCTGTTAAGGGCGAGAAAGGTACGAAGTCTGCGTACTGCGGATTGCTCTCGTAGAGGCTGGCACCTAAACTCTTTCGATTTAAGCGGTATCAGGGTAGGAACCTAAACCCTAAACCCTAGGAATGTGGAATAGGTAGCGGCAAGCTTTGCTCTTTAAGGCCTAGGTTTCTGAGGATTCAGATGCGTTAGTGCAGGGTTTGGGGTTTAGAGCTTGGGGGACTGAAGCCCTAAACCCTAAACCCCTAAACCCCCTGAACCCCCTAAACCCCTAAACCCTAAACCCCCTGAACCCTAAATCCCCTAAACCCTAAACCCCCTAAACATCCTAAACCCTAAACCGCTAACCCTTCAGAGCTGTGGGGCATGGACCGGAGTGGAGGTTGCTTCTGAAAGCACTACAGGGCCTTTAAAGGAAAGGTTTTCCTTACCAATCTCACCTTACATACCCTATACCATAATACACAAGGAATCTAGACCCATGATATAGGTAATCACTCCTAGAAATCCCTTTGTAACCCCAGCTTCTATTTCATGTCCACTTTCTTTCGCATCTGAAATATGGAAGAAAAACTTGATTGACAGGACTGCACTAGATGCCCGAAATTCTGTCATGATATGAATGAGAAAAATTGTCCTGTTCAGTCTGGAACCTAAGAACTATTCAGGATTTCAACTTCCGAAACTGCAAAACCACAACAAACTCAAGAAGAAAAAATCGCAATGACGCCCAAACCCTAAGTGACCGACAGAAACACCAGCCTCCAATTCCCCAAAAACCTAGACCTCATCCCTAATGCCTCAACCTTTCGAACACAAAAACCACAAACCCTAAACCCCAAACCCCAAAACCCTAAACCCTAAACTCCTAGACCCCAAACCCCAAGCCCTAAACCCTACAAAAAAAGCCCTAGGTGCTGATGCCCTGGCCGCAGCGCCGAAGTCGACAGCGATCCAGGTGAAGTTGGCCTCCCCTCCAAACATTCACGGCCTTCCAGTTTGGGATTTAGGGTTTAACAAGGGGATATAGGGGGTTCTATAAGGGTTCTATAGGGTTTAGGGTTTAGGGCCTAGGGTTTCGGGTTTAGGGTTTATGCTTTCGGTTTTAGGGTTTAGGGTTTCGGTTTTACGGTGTAAGGTTTAAGGGACCCAAACCCTCAACCCCAATCCCCAGGCCTTAATCCCTAGTCCATGAGCCTTATTCTCGGACCCTAAACCCTAAACCCATCCAGAGCTAGGGTCTGGGGTGGAGTCTAGAGATTAGGGCTTCGCAACGTCCCAGAAACCCTAGAATGAAGTTGATGGAAGACATCTCGCACCAAATTGTGATCACTAACTCCTACGAACCAAACTGTGTTCACTAGGTCCTACGAATTACACCAAGATTGGACCCCTAGGTGATGCAAGATTTCCTCCACAAACAGTATTGAGCTCAGAAAAATGCAGAAATTGCAGTTGCAAAGGCTTGGGACACCTTGTGTCCAAGAGTTAAAGCATTCGAGATTGGGATCGTTTCTTGTGGTGCATGGCCCCCTGGGACCCTAAACGCTAGACTCTATACACTCAAAAACATGGAACCAAGTTGTTTATGGGACCTTCTAAACACATCTTCCCTAGCATGTGGAAACAGCCTTGGCGCTGCAACCCTGCATAGAACCTTTCTGCTAGAGCCCGTACTTCAACTGGAATGTCGAGGGCTTAGGATTGAAAGTATGCACCCCAAACCCTAAACGCGAACATAAAACCGGAACACTAAACAATGAACCCTTGAACCCTCAACCCTAAAGCCTAAACCCTAAAGCAGGCCATAGAACCTAAGCCTTCACTTCATGCAAAGCCTCCATGCTGGCATCGGAGATATCACAGTCAACTACACCTTGGCTCATGGTTTAGGGATTAGGGCTAAGCTTCAGGGTTTAAGGTTTAGAGGTTTAGGGGTTTAGGGTCTAGGGATTAAGGCGAAGCTGCAGGATTTAGGGCAACGGGCTTAGGTTTAGTGGTCGGTGGCTTGGGGTTCAGGGTTCGGGTCGGCTCAAACACTTGGGAATCAGGCTTGGAAGTATATCTGGAACACCAGAAATTGTCTCTGGGAGCACATGCCTTGTAATGGAAGCTTGCTAGTACTTGTAGAGGCTGCTACACTAGGCTGTGAAACCCTATATGAATTGTAGCCTAAACTCCTTACAGAGGGTTTATACCGGGGATAGCATATGGCATTATATAGGGGAGCACTGTAGGGGTTATTAAGTGGGATACTAGGAGTTTAGACGACGGCTCATATAACCCATTATGGTAGCTTCCATTTTCCTTTTTCTTTCCACTATCCCAATCTAACCCCAAGATAACCCTAATATTACCGCAATATACCCATAATGTAACCCTGACAGTTTCCATTTCCTTTTCCATTATCCCAGTAACCCCAATATGTACCCTATAGGTTTGCGTTTGTAGAATGCAAGGTAGGGCGAAAGAAAGATTTTCCACTGCGAAGGTCACCCGCTGTATTCTCCTACTAACGGTTTAGGGTTGAGGGTTTAGGGTTTAGGGTTGAGGGTTGAGGGTTGAGGGTTTAGGGTTCAGGTTTGGGACATACTATAGTATATTAGGGGTTGAATTAGAATATTATGCCCCTATAATGGAAAATCAAATGGAAAAGAAAATGGAAAATGTAATGGAATGTAGGGTTATATAACCACATTTACATCAAGAAGCTCTGCACACACTCGGCAAGACTGCACATCAAAAGAAACCAGCCTCTGATGTCACATGTCGGATCAAGGCGTTAGATACACGAAGCTAAACCCTGAACAAAGTAGGGGCATAGTGTAGAGGCTTTGAGGTTGCGTTTTCTGGTTTAGGGTTGCGTGCGGGTTGAGATCCGTCTTCATAGTTGTAAAGGATTTTCTCCACCAAAGAGTGACTTCTTAGGAACTTGGGTACATGGTGGTCATAAAAGGCGCCTCAAAAACGGATTCAATAAGGGTTGCCTTGACAAGCTCGCATATGTACACTCCGGAACTACTGTGGATGGAGGATATCTTGTACCACCCAATATAGCCTATACCGCAATGATTACCGTATTTTGGGGATCCTAAGTGGTGCAAGATTTCCTCCATCCGCCGCAAGAACCCCGAGCATAGGAGCCTAGTTCAGGCACAACCACAAGCACTATCTTCTAAGATTAAAACCATGGGCCCCTAGTATGGGCCCTTAAACCCAAACCCGGGATCCTTAGATACCTACTCTATACCCTATATGTACCCTTAAGGGTCCTTAGAAACTCCCTAAACGGGCTCAGGGGCTTTTGTTGGGGGACTTACTTGCAGCCTTAGATACATGCCAGCTTCTAATCTTTTATCTACCTGCGACCTCTAAGTCAAAAAGTGGGTTGCTGTTAAAGAATTAGTAGTTGCCGTAATGAGGATATATGGTAAACAATAGGGTAATACGGAACCTTCATCCAAGTTCCCGAACAGCAACCCAGTCTATCTACTTTCGACATCCAAGTCAAGAAGCATAACCCTAAACCCATAACCCTAAACCCTAAACCCAAATTCTATACCCTAAACCCTAAACCCTAAATCCTAACCCTAACCCTAAA